>JADRCH010000093.1:298402-323881 GCA_019843965.1 Rhynchomys soricoides | reverse complement strand
GTAGTGTCTCAGCCGTCACATGAAACCGCTCGTGGAAGGTCTTGGCGGTTTCCAAATTGGAAGACATGGCAACTGCAATCATTTTTGTAGCTTTGTCAGCCAGGTCATTCCCCTGTGCCATAGGGCCAGGGAGACCTGAGTGTGCCCGTATATGAGTTATATAAAACGGGTGCCGCCTGGCTAACAAGCAAGTTTGGATTTTATGAAAGATGGAAGCCACTTTACTGGATGGCTTAATAATTCCAGCAAGCTCAAGGTGATTAACTGCATTGACTACATAACTAGAATCAGAAACAATATTTACAGGATCAGAAAAGTTCTGTAATACGTCCAGAACCACCAAACATTCAACAACCTGGGGGGAGGGTTCATTATACTCTTTTGAGACAACCTGAGTGCCAATCACATAGGCTCCGATCCCCGTCTTGGAGCCATCAGTATAAACTACCAAGCCATTTGATAAGGGCACAGGGGATGTCACGCGAGGGAAAACCACAGCTTGGGATAAGGCAAACTGCAAAATAGGGTGCCGGGGATAATGATTGTCTATCTGTCCCGGAAATGAGGTTATCAATATGGCCCATTCATTGGAGGCAGCCGTCAGGGTCTGGACCTGAGGCAAAGTGTACGGGACTATTAGCACTTCTGGATGTCTCCCAAAGTGAGTGAGGGAGGCCTTAAGTCCCCGCAAGGCAAGTCGTGCCACGGCATCGGGATACCAGTCAATGATTTTTCCTGGTGAAGCATTAGGGTGGATCCATAAGAGTGGGCCATTTTGTCACAGCACGGCAGTAGGCAATCCCTTTGTCTTAAAAAGGCACAAGGAAAAAGGCAATGTATCATCAAGGCGTGTCAGTTGGGCTTCCTGTATGACCTGCTCTACTAGCTGCAAGGCCTGTTTTGCTGGAGAATTGAGGGACCTTGGAGAGGTCAGGTGGCTGTCACCCTCAAGGATGTCAAACAGTGGCTTCAGGACTGTGGAGGGAATCTTTAAAAAAGGCCTGAGCCAGTTAATATCTCCTAATAATTTTTTGAAAGTCATTAAGGGTCCTTAAGTGGTCCCTTCTTATCTCTACCTTTTGTGGGACAATCTTATCAGGGAGGATAATTGACCCCAAAAAATGTCCCGTATCAGAAATCTGAACTTTGTCAGCGGCGATCTGTAGACCCCAGCGTGACAAGAGGGACTGTAATAAAGGATAGGCCCTTTGCAAAACTGTCAAATCTTTATGGCACAGAAGGACGTCATCCATATAGTGAATCAAAATCAGGGAAGGAAATTGTCGCCTCAAAGGCCTCAAAGCTTCTTGAACATATAACTGACAGATGGTGGGGCTATTTGCCATGCCCTGAGGCAAAACCTTCCATTGGAACCTCTTATCAGGCTCCACATGATTAACCGAAGGGAGTGTAAATGCAAAACGGGGTTTATCTAAGGGATATAAGGGAATAGAAAAAAAGCAATCTTTAATATCTATAATAACTAGGCTCCAACCTTTGGGTAAGGCGGAAAGGACTGGAAGACCCCTCTGTACTGGGCCAAAGGAATCCATCTGCTCATTGATGGCTCTTAGGTCATGGAGCAGCCTCCATTTGCCCGACCTTTTCTTGATTACAAATATCGGGGTATTCCAGAGGGAAGTAGAAGGCTCTAGATGTCCCAACCTTAACTGCTCCTGTACTATTTGAGTAGCAGCCTCCAGTTTTTCGGAGGACAAAGGCCATTGAGGAACCCAAGCCGGGTCCTCCGTTTTCCACGGGATGGGTCGTGCTGCCTCAATGGCGCCTAGGAAAAACCCAGGCCCTGTCTGTCAGGGTTACTAGTGGATTGAATGGGTTCAGTTCTACCATGGCCCATAGGCCCTAAACCCCTTCCTTCTACATATCCCATTTTGCCCATAATATGTCTAGCCTGAGGGAAACAAATATGTTCATTAGATAACACAACCCTCATGTCTTGCATGACATCTCGCCCCCAAAGGTTAAGTGGAAGTGGGAACACGTAAGGGGTAAAACATCCCTTTTGTCCCTCGGCCGTTTTCCAAGACAAAGCAACAGAGCTAATAGCAGGGCTGGCCTGATAGCCAAGGCCCTGCAAGGAGTGTGATGACTCAGTTACAGGCCACGACTTTGGCCACCAATGGGAAGAAATAATGCTTTTATCCGCGCCTGTGTCCATGATGCCTTCAAACAATTTTCCCTCAACCCATAATTTTAGTTTAGGCCTCTCATTTAGTGAGAGAACCAAGTAGGCGGAGTCCGTGCCAGAGGAGCCCATTTTCGCCTGCCCGGGTCTTGAAGGCCCAGCAATGTCCGGGAGGAGCAGTAGCTGAGCTATCCGATCTCCCTTTGTGATGGAAAAAACCCCTCCGGGGCAAGAACACAGGACTTGGATCTCAAGGGCATGTTGACAATCTGCTATACCCGGATGAACATGTAGGCCCTTTAAGGTCATGGATCCTCTGCCAATTATAAGACCCATAGTTCCAGGTGATAAGGGTTCAATTGGCATCACAGGAACCGGTTGGACACCCATCTGAGGCATCAATATGAAGTCAGAGGCGGCGCACAGGTCCACCCGGGCTCGTCTCTCCTCTCTTGGCCCCTGTCTGTCCTGTTCCCATATTTCTGGGGGCCCTGGGAACGAGGGCCCAGCACCTCGTTTTTTGACATCCTCTGTGGTTGTTCTTCTAATGGAGGGAGGAGTCACCCCTTGATATCTCTGACAGAGCGACATTGACTAGCCTTATGGTAGCCTTTATTGCAGCGGGGGCAAAGGACACCGTGTGGTTGAGAGGTGGCTCCGGCCTCATTTGTAGGAGCCTTGCAATCTTTTTTTAGGTGACCTAGTCGTCTGCACCGGAAGCAAGCCCTTTTGTCTGTCCCCTTATTGGGGTATTTTTGAGACTGGATGATAGCAGCCGCCAGCCCCGCATTAGTAAGGGGCCCCCCAAGCTCCCTACAAGTTCGAAGCCAATCCTGTAGCCCCTTACTTTTCCTTGGCGCTATGGCAGCGCGGCACTCCTGTGTGGCTTGCTCAAAAATGAGCTGTTCAACAAGGGGTGCCGCTTGGTCGGGGTCGCCAAAGATGCGCCCCGCAGTCTCAGTCATTCTGGCCACAAAGTCTGAAAAGGGTTCTTGGGGACCTTGAATGATCTTAGTAAGTTGTCCAGAGGCTTCCCCTTTTTTGGGGAGTGCCTTCCAGGCCTTGATGGCTGTATTAGAAACTTGCACATATGCACCCCATGGAAAAGCAGTCTGATCCGCCGCAAAAGGACCTTGGCCAGTTAACATATCAAAGGTCCAATCTCTCTGTCCAGGGGTCGGTACCGTAGCATTGGCTCTGGCTTGAGCTTGTGCAGCTTCATGCCATAAAGCCTTCCACTCCATATATTGGCCCATTGTAGGGAGTGCAGCCTTGGCCAGCATCTGCCAATCGGCGGGAGTCATGGACGCCCCGGCAAATCTCTCTAACATTACTATAGTAAAATTAGCATTTACCCCATACTTTCGGACCGCTTCAGCCAGGTCTTTAATTTGGCTGTACTCTACAGGGGCATGAACTCGCCCTCCACCATCTACCTCGAAAACTGGAATAGCGGCTTGTACCTTTCTCCTAACCTTGTCAGAGAGAAAAGAAAAGGAGTTGGGGCACATCTCATAAGGGGGAGGAGCGGAAGGCACGGTCCGCGTAGGGGCCAAAGAAGGCGGCCGCTTCATCTGCCCATTTCAGGGCGGCCAATCTTCCTCATACCGTGCCGCTTCCTCTTCTAGCTCTGACTCCTCACTAGAGCTAAGGGGGTCAGTGTCTGAAGTTTCCAATTGAAGAGCCTCAAGGTCTTGAACTGGGTAGAGGCTCTCCCCCCTTCTTTTTACTTTTTTCTTGGGTATGAGAATCGTTTTTCTGCCCACAGACTTGTTGGGGGGACAGTTTTTTTTCATTTTGTCTTTAATCTCTCCCTCGTCCTTAGACTTACCAGGAGGTCCTTTTCCCTTGCTGAGATCTCTTTCTTTTTGGGTACCCATCCTCTCACTCCGTTCGGATTCTGACATGGTGTCCTGGACCCTTTCAGGGGTGATTTGCCCCTCCCTTACAGCATCTACACAGGCCTCATCTTGTTCGCAGCAATACAAAGACAGTAAAACCAAAATGAGGGCACTTAACACAATTAGCAAGACTTCAACAGCGTTAGACCAAAAAGGGGGCAATCCCAGGTCAAGACCCAGGGTCAACATGCCTTTCCGAACCTACCTCCCTGCAGTTCTGAATCCTCCCTGTTTCCAGGGGGTCTCCAAAGGTGCTTGACGATGACAAAGTTTCCCGGGTTTCGGCACCAGATGTCCCACGCTACCGTCTCACCAGCAAGAACGACGCGGCACACATAGGATCCTTCTGCAGTAAAGCTTTAATGCATCTTGAGAGGGAGAGCATAAGCTTGCCACGAGTGGAGACCCCGAACAATAGAACACCCGTCCCTTATATAGGCCACAGCGCTCGCCTGGGACGTGGAGTTTCCCCATTGGCTCCCCGCACATCAGGCCAGATGACGCCATGAGAGAGGCTGAGACTCTGAGGTGGAAAATTACCAGATGCATGCGCACTAGCCTGTTTACAACTTGTCCTCGGCCAGATGTAGGGTGCGACTAGGGCGGCTCCCTACACAGTGGTAAGTGAATGAGGAAGAGAGGCTGGAGAAGAAAGTGAGAGTGTGAAAGTGAGACAGTGATGAACAGCATGCCACAAAATGTAACAATGAAGCGAGACAGATGAAGTAACGATGTGGTATTTGATGAGTTATGAAAGGAACTCTGAGGAAAGGCCAGTAGATGTGTCAGGAAAAATGAGTCAGGAGGAGAGCTGGGTGAGATGGACTGCCTAAGAAGACAAGCCTTCAGTGGCTAGACACTGTAGTTTTTCACTGTGGTAACAAAATACCTGAGCTAACAAACCTAAATAGGCAAAGGTTTGTTTTGACTCGTAATGTCAGTGGCTTTGGTGCATGGTCACACAGTTCCATTATCTCTGGGCTATGGTGAAGCAGAACACAGCAATGGGGTGTGGGGCTATGAAAGGCAGTCTGGTTTCTGGTAGAGCTAAGGTTTGAACCCCGTAGGCCCATTAGGTTGTCCCTAGCAGAGGACAGCCTATAAGGGACAGCAGGTGTTTGCCAGGTTTCTAGAAAACAGCTCCTGACATGTGCCTATCTCTGTCCATAGGTCTGTGACATTTGGTCATGTCATGCCCCCAAGCCCCTCCTTAGGTAGAGGCATGGTCACGCCCCCAAGCCCCTCCTTAGGTAGAGGCATGGCCATGTAACCTCAACATCCCCATGTTAATGAGACACCTAGAGGCTTAGCCACGCCCCTTCCTAGTTACTATTTCAACCTTGCCCCTCCCTGACAGAGCTGGGGTACAGTCTCACTCACTCTTCTCTCCACAATGATAATAAATGCTCTGGTACCCTGGACTACCTTTCTTTATCTGCTGTGAATCGAGGGAACCGACCTTTGCCTAAAAAAGCCGCGTCTAGCCTCCCGCCGAAGCCGTCTCAATGTTCCCAGCTGGGGCAGACATCCACCCGAGCTAATGCAGCTAGCTGGCGCACAAACTGCCAACCGGGTCCCAGAGGGGATGACAGCCGCGCACTTCGGTCCAGCTCTTTTGTGGCATCCAGTGACTTCTGCGATGCCCAGAGCCTGGGAACCCCCAACTCTGCAGAGGCCTGACTAACCCGGAGGCCTGTGGGAGAGGCACACAGTCAACTTCCCCGCCTCTCTCAGGGGTCAGGAGTGCTCGGGGGTGGACACTCGGGACTTCTCTCTCCACTGTGCCAGTTGTATCCAACAGTGGAGTAAAGCTGTGTGGGTCATGGAAGCCAGGAAATAGAAGGAGGGAACTAGGGATAAGATAAACCCTTCCTGGGCAAGTGCCCAGTGACCTAGTTTGTCCATCTGAGTATCACCTCCTAAAGTTTCTACTACCTGCTGGTAATTCCACCAAAGTCTGAATGGATCAGCTGATCAGTCTATTAATAAGGTCAGAGTCTTCATGATCTGATGTCTTCAAAAAACTCACCTCTAAATATGGCTATACCAGGGACCAAGCCTTTACTTAAACACAAAACATTTGGGGAACCCTACAGATCTAAAATATAGAACCAAGTTTAATGTTGGGTAACGACTTCATTGGAGTTAAAAGAGAAAATAGGGGTGAATAGCCATTTAGATAATGCCTTGGAAATATAAGAATAAGCATTTGACAAGCCACAGAAGATCATAGGTTGAAATCAGAGAGCAGAAAGCCCAAATGGGTACATGGTGTAGCCTCCACTATAGTGGGCAGGGCAGGAGAGTGGTATGGGTAAGGAAATGCCGCAGTGCGGTGATCTGGGACTGAGGATAGTTGTGGTAGCTCTACAGACGGAGGACTTGGAAGCACTAAGAAAGCTGATTGTCATGACCAAAGCTGGTGGAGTAGACTCAAACAACTTCAGAGTGCTGAGTGACATGTTCTTAAAGGGAGAAGCTTGTGATCATTTGGTGGAGGTGGAGGGTGCTTCACTGACAGGTAAAGGCAGTGGCCAGAGACTCAGGAAAGAAAAAGAGGAAGATGTAGGGTGATGGAGGATGGTGGGTGGTCTGCATGGAGAAGGAACACTGAAGGTTTAGAAGAGGTCATGAGTAAATAGGAAGGTATAGTATTATTGAAGATTACAGTGTGGATAGATCAGATGGAGTCCAAAGGATGAGGCAGAAAGTAAGAAACCTGTTTCCTGATGGCTTAGAGGTGGTTGTGAGGAGTAGGAAATCCTGCCCAACACCCTTATCTGCTGAAAAGAGAGGAGGCCTGGGAGGGGTAGGTCTGGACCACATCATTGAGAAAGACTACTTGTGAATTTTTGTCTCATTTCTCAAAAAGTTATTTAATTTTTAAAAGGTCATACATTCAATGATTTAAATATCAAAAGAGTACTAAAGAGGGATAGAGTCAAAGTCTTCACTTCTCCTTGCCAGTCCAGCTCTGCCTCTCCAATGGGGGGTGGGGTGGGGTGCTTCACCACTTCAAGTTTCTCATGATACATTCAAAGAGTTCAAATTGTGCAGACATAAGTAATCATGTACAAATGCACACTCCTTTAGTTTATATGGGGTTGAGGATGGGATGTGGGGAGATATTATTGCTGAGCCTTTTACACAACTTCAGCGGCTTCTTTTTGTATAACAACAAAATGGGGGTTGGGCTGGAGATGGCTTAGTGGTTAAGAGCACTGGCTGCTCTTCCAGAGGATCTGAGTTCAATTCCAAGAAACCACATGGTGGTTTATAACCATCTGCAAATTCAGTTCCAGGGAATCTAATACGCTCTTCTGGACTTTGTGGGCACCAGGAACACAAATGTGCACAGATACCCATAGAAGTGCACAAGCATACACACATACATAAACATTAAAAATAATAATAAATAAAAATTAAACAATAACAACAGATTGGGAACTATCACCCCAAGACTGTTTACTAGGGAAGAACTCACAGATTGGGTAGTTTATTCATATATAGCTTATTTCTGAGCATACATACGTGTGTATGTATTGTTAAAACTCCTTCCCAGAGGGAGGCTAAACTTCTTCTTTCCTAAGATTCCACCAAAGTTTACTCTGGGGAACTGCTAAGTTTATTGGGTTTCCTTACAGAACTTAGTTGAGGAGTTACTCACAGGGGTGTGGAAACTCCTCCTCAAATCAGCTGTACCCAGCAGCAATGGGGGCAGGTAGGTAAAGCTCCCCTGTTCTAGTTTTTACTGGCTCTCTAGAGCCCTTACATTCTCCTTGTGTATACTCTGGTCCTTCCTCTAGACCACCTACAGGGTTGCCAGTGCTGAGAGTTTCATTTTACACATGTCCACACAGACAAGATGAAATTATCAAGATATAGTTTCTGATCAGAGGTTTCAGTTAACAGAGATTGGCAAATGTTTTCTGTAGAGATCCAGATGGTAAGCTTAGTGCTGCCCACTGTATGTATCCTCTCAACTCCCATTGATGACATAGTCCTGTGGAAGCAGGTGCAGAAAATACATAACAGAGAGAACGTGATTGTGTTCCAAGAAAACTTTTAAAAATAGAGACTGAATTAGAATTTTACACTCTTTTAATAGCACTACAAGATAGGCTCAGCATGGTGGCATGTGCCTTTAGTCCCAGAACTCAGGAGGCAGAGGCAGGCAGATCTCTGTGAGTTCAAGGTCAGCTGGGTTTACAAAGTGAGTCTAGCACAGTTAGGGCTATTACACAGAGAAACCCTGTCTCTAAAAACCAAAATGGTACTACAATTTAATCTCTTGAGGGAAAGGCTTCTGAGGCCCCACTTTTTCCTGATGACTTAAAGACAATGATTTCTGCAGAGGGAGAGACATTTATTTCTTTGGTGCTGGTAAGTGACCCTTGCTCTAGTGAATGATCCCCAACCCTGCTCATGAAAGCAACTCTGGTCAGATGTAATGCCCTCATCCCCAATAAGACTGTGTTCTCTTTGACAGCATCACTTAATTGACTGCAATTCTTTGTTTGTGATTGAGGCTAAGAAACATCTCAAAAAGAAATGTTCATCATCCCTTTCAATTAGGAGAATGCAGATTGAATCAACTTTGAGAGTTCATCTTTCCCCTTTTCTGAATGGCAAAGATAAGAACAATCGACAACAAATTCTGGAGGGGATGCAGGGGATAAGAAACCTTTATTCATTGTTGGTGGCATTGCAAAGTGGTACAGCTACTACAGAAAGTAGTGTGGAGAATTCTTAAAAAGCTGATAAAATGACCCAGTTGTACCAGATTCGACATCCTACTTCACAGATACTCACTGCTACTCTATTCACAATAGCTATGAAATGGTAACAATCTAAATGTCTTTCAGTTGACAAGTGGATAATGAAAACATGGTACATATAAAATGTGGGATACTATTCAGCTATAAAACAAAACCCAACCCAAACCAAACCATGAACTTTTCAGGTACATGTATGGAACTAGAAAAGATTATATTGAGTGAGGTAACCCAGATCCAGAAGGCAAATGTTGCATACTTTCTCCCATTTGAGGCTCCTAAGTTCACATCTTCAGATGTGAGCACCTAGCCTGGAGTAACCAGGAAAGCCTTTAATTTTTAAAGTCACTTGTAGTTCTTTTTGTCAGCCTTCACTTCAAATCCTGTAATGCACTTCATTTTAAACATCAAATTTCTTATAGTTAAACCTGTTTTTCTCCTTTTAAAAACAGAAATAGCTTGATTTTATTTTTTGAGTACAACCAATGTAACTGATTGACTATATACTGATACAAAATGCCCAAGTAAATGTAGAGGAAAAAGTATATTTATAATCCTATTCCCAGGAAGACCAACCCTTTACATATGTGTGCCTATTTTTACCTAACCATTTCTCAGATACTTTTACAATGCATGATTCATCCAACAGATATGTGTGTTATGAGTGTTATAAGGATCATGCCTCCTACTGCTTTGTAACTTATTATCTTCCCTTGATGGTGGATCATGGACATTTTTTCATTAGCCTGTTTTTGCAGACAGAACATAACTCAAGAAGCAATGATGCAGTTTCTCTAAATTAGGCAAGACATCTCAGGATGGGGCATGGGTTGTAAGAAAATGAAAGTCATGAGACAAAGATCCACAGCAGAGATGTTTCAGATTAGGTGAACACAGAAGAGTTGGTTAAGGAGCAACACAGAGGCCTGATGAACAGGAAGGAGTGAGTCAGACAATGGTCTGGAGAGAATTCCAGACTGAAGAAGGTCAAGTCAGCCTGGATAGGCCATGAAAAGAGAGTTTTACTTTTATTTAGAAGGCAATAGAAAGTCAATAAAGCACTGACTTTATTTGACTTGTCTTTTGAAGGAAATTATTTTAGTTGACAGCTGCTGGATAAAATCAGGGAGACTGTTGTATAAATTGATGAAATGACTGCTTAATGGTATAAAAGGAAGATTTTTTTGTATTGTAGATGAGAGAGAGAGAGAGAGAATGGTCAGAGGCATCTGGAAGAGTTCAGAGCAAAGAGAAGTAGACGGAACACAGCCAATAGATAGTCTGGACCTGGACATGAGAGAAACAGGAGCAGAGGGAAAGAGAGAGGGAAAGAAAGAGCATAAGTGAGAGACACAGAGAACGAAGGAGACATAGGGAGACAGAGAACACAGTCAAAATAGTAAGATTATAAGGAAAATGAGTAGCTGGGGGAGGGAAGCCCTTGAGCTGGGGAAGTTCAGGGTATGGGAGGCAGTGAGAAGAGCTAGGATGGACTTTGAAAAGTTTAATAGGTATTTGTGATACTGAGGGAGCCTGGAGGTCAGCATGTGTTTTGTTATGCTAATAGGCACCACTGATAGCCATTTGTCTCTTCTGCCTTTTGGTTTTGGGGGAAATGGAGTTTATTTTAGACCTGAAACCAAGTTGACTTCAGAAAAGTAATTGCTAAAAAGCAAACTTTTGATAACTTTGGTCTGAAGGTTTGAAGATATAATTGACTTTTATTACTGAAGGAGAAGTGTATCATTGAAAGACTAATACTGGGTAAGCAGGACCTCTCTTCATCTGATACTCAGAATCTCTTGTTGGGGGAAATTGCACTATTTCACAGTTCAGTTCAGTCACTTGGCATCTGTATTGGTGTGCCTGTTACACTTGAGCTTAGTCTGATGAAATATTTTTCCATGAATTTTATTTCTTACAATAAATAATGTAGGCAATAAGAATGATTTTAATAATATTTTACATATTGAAAACTATGCATCAGTAATCTAATATCCTCTAAGCAGAAGAGATACTACTTGGAGGGAGGAAGAGGCATTAGGGGCCATGAGATGGTGAGGGGTAGCAAACTTCTATTGTTATTCCCTATAACAAGGGAGGGTGGGAATGATCTGAGTAAGGCACAATAATGGATATAAAAAATATGCTTTAATGAAACCCGTTATTTTATATTTTAATTAAAAATATTAATGACAAAAGGAATAAGACCAGCAAAAAGGTTAGAGATTCAGTGAGCTGCCTTCTAACCCCCACAGTGGATGCTTAGACTATTAGGTTAACTCTGGAGTATTTAAGGCACCCTATTCATTGAGAATAACAGTAGAAACAGGACGAATATTGAACACCCGCTAGCTTAATTTAACAACAGTATGTGCTATGGATCCGTACTTATTCCTGCTTTACTGGTTAGAAACTTGCCTGAGGACACAGAACACATGGATACAAATCTGCCATCTATCTGAACCCTAAATGTGGAGATTTTACAACATAGTAGTTTTCTTCACATGGCTGTATAGAGAGAGTGTGAGCATCTTCATGCTTAATAGATACTTTTAGAGACGTTCCCTGTCGTTCTCTTTCCTCTGTCCCAGTTCTCAATCCCAGAAACCAATCCCACTCCTTTGTGTACACATGTGCTCTATTCCACTGACTATAAGAAAGGATACCAATATAGAGAAGTAAATACTTTAGAATGCTTCTGTCGTGGGAACAAAACTATGCCCACAGACTGAGTCTGTTGCCAGTTGTGGGTACTTGGTTGATCTCTAGAAGAAGTCCCTTTTGTCGGGACAGTTTAACAGGACTGTTGGATTGCTTGAGACAAAATTTAGGCTAATTTGAAATGAGAAAAGTGAGCATCATCTTAATGAATCTACTTCAGCCGAAAGCACAGGTTTATTTTCTTGGGAAAAGCTCTGTTAGTTTGCTGTTACATTTTCCTTGTCCTCCGCTAGATCTGTCACCTGGGCCTTTGAGGAGAAGCACAAAGATGGTTGTTGTGGCTAGCCCTGGGCTGATTGTAATCTGCTAATTCTGCCCTCCTGGGAGGGGCTTCAGATAAGGAGTGAGTTACACCTGTGACTTGTGAACCAATCCCCTAATGAATAAAGGAGCCAGTCACCGGGCGCAAAGGAGAGACTTCAGGTCGGAGAGGAGAAAAAAGCAGGAAAGAGAAAGTTTGTGTTTTTCTGGAACAGAGTTAGCATGTAGGTAAGATGTAGCTCATAGAGTCTCCTGGTATGATGGATCTGCAAGGATTTGCCACCAGAGAAATCAGACTTTGAAAAGGTTTACAAGATTAGGTTTCAGTTGATGCGCCCAGTGACTGAGTTATCATTGTTTCTGAACTAAGTTTGTGTTGCGTTTTCCTTCAAGTGGCGGCTTGTCTGGGTTCCAGAGAGAAAGGTACAGCAGCAAAATGTGGGTTTGCCTGATGTGCACCACAGAGGCCATGGGGGCATTGAAGCTTGGGGCTGTCGTGGTAGCGACCTGCCAGTGGGAACCTAGTGAGCTAGGTGGAGAGATCATGGAGCTCTGAGTCAGAGCTCCACAAGACGAAAGCAGGTCGGCCATTGCCCGCTGGGGATGAGAGAACCAGGGCAAAGTGCAGGAACATGTGCCATACATTCCACCCTTTTAAATATGTCCAGAAACAGATGGTTTTGATGTTACGAGTGAAACAAAGGTGCCAACAACTAACCAGACCCAGGAGAAAAGAGGAAAGCCTTGGAAAGGGGCAGCCACAGAAGACCCAGACAAAGGCTTTCGTGCTTTGTAGTTTATCTTTTTCAGAAGCTGAATAACCTATACAGCTTTGGGGAGGGACTGTACTAACACTTGGAACAGATCCAGCAGAAAGAGCCTCCAGGAACTGTTATGAGGTAGTAACAAATCTCTCTGGCGTCCTATGAAATATTCTGAAAGTGAGTAGATTTCCTGTGGTTATGAAGGATGAAGGCTTAAGTAATTTAATTTGGTTGTTAAACAAAATGTTGGATAATGGTGCAGTGGGGAGCAAGGCTGAAGTGAAAGTATGGCTGGGAAAATCTCATAGGACTGTGATGGCAGGGAATAAGATACACCATGAAATGCAAGAAGGTCCTGTGGTTGGGATTCTCCCACAGGAGAAAAATCCCTGTATCATGTTTTATGGAAATAATATGCAAATTAGCATATTACATATTTACTTAGAGAAGTTTAATTACCTCATTCTGGCTTCAAGAGGAATTAGGGCAGCAAAGGGGAATGTTTGTCAATAGCCCAAGATTGTTGGATTTTTTCCAGGGGAAACAAAAGGGTAAATTTTTTATCAACCAAATGCCATGGTTTTATTGAGTTTTTCAATGCCTTACTGTCTCCCTTCCACAAGGTATATTAAAACTAAAAGAAACCATGGGATGGTCAAATCATAATCCATAGACAAAATGAAACAGACATGGAAAATTCTTTTACTTTCCCCCTTCTTTTTGCTCTTTCTTCCTCTTCCTTGGCCCAACAGAGTGACATGAGGGCTTAGATCTCCCTGCAGACAGTTTTTGTTGTCGTTTCTCTGAGTCGGGGCTTTGAATCCATCACTTGGGAGTGATAAGGAGCATTTGCCTGAGGCTGGTGAGAAATGAGACACAGAACCAGGCAGAGGTGCCAGCTGCTCTGCAGTTGCATGTGTACATACACAAAGGTACCAGAGCAGCCCAGCACAGATCTTGCTAGACCTGCAAAGAAGAGGTGGATGCTGCTGCCTTCAGGGGCTGTCTAGGAATTAAAGCACTCTAATTTCCCTCTAAGAGCAATGTAAAATTTGGACAAAATCTGCCTTGAATTGAATTGAAAATCTTTTTTGAGTATTAGCTGACTTAATAAGAATAACCACCCCTCTCTCTCCCTTTTCTCAGCAGAAGACTGTAGATTATGTCTACTAGCAACAGATGTTTTATCACCTTACTGTGGGACTTGTTCATAAAATATAATTGCTGCTCATAGATCTTCCAGTAACAACTGGAAAAGGGTCACAGTCAAAATAAACATAGCCCTTCACTTCAGTTTCAATGTATTGTTCATACATTGAAAAAAAAAAAAAAGAGGTAGCAACCCCAAGACCCAGATTAACTAGCAGGAATGCACTCTGGAAATATTATTCTGGTGTTTCCCTATAAAGGCTCTACCATTGCTCCCTGCTCCCTTCAAGTCCTTGGGATCATCAGTTTCTCCCTTTCTTCCTTCCTCCTCCTCTTCTCCCTTTCTTCTTTGTTTTGTTTTGTGACAGGACCTCACATTGTAGATCACACTGAGTTTGTCTCCCAAATGCTGGAATCATAGGATTGTGTCAATTCCACCTATTTCCTCCTCTCTTCCTTTTCCCCATCTCTTATTCCTTTCCTTCCTTGCTTCTTTGAACAGTAGTCTCTTTTCAATATCTCTCTTCTAACCAATACCCTTTCCCCCTTCCTTTCAGTCTGTGGTGGTGTGAATGAGAATGGCCCCATAAGGTCATATATTTGAATACTTGGTCCCCAGTTGATGCACCTGTTTGGGAGAAGTTGGTATGGCCTTTTGGGAGGAGGTGTGTCACAGAGGGCAATCTTTGAGGTTTCAAAAGACGAGTGCCATTTCTAGTGTTCACACAAACATATCCTGTCTCCTACTTGTGGAATAAAATGTGAGCTCCCAGTTCTTGATACCACCCCTTTGTTCTGCCATCATGAACTCTAACCCTGTATAAGACCAATTACATTCTTTCTTTCACAAGTTGCCTTGGTCATGGTGTTTTGTCACAGCAATAAAAAGAAACCAAGGTACCATCTCTGCAATTATTCTTGGAAAGTGCCATCAGTTCACTCATATTTCCCCCCTCCAATGCTTATTGCTGGTCCTGACCCTCTCTTGAGGATGAGGCTGGTCTTGCTGGTTAAATCTCTTGTTAAAATATTTTCTTCTATGCCTTGCTGCAAAATTATTTGCCCTTTGACAACAATTACAATCTAATCACAATATTGCCCTGCTCCAAAGCCTTTTCCATTTTGTACAAAGGCGAATATAAAGCCCAAAGCCTGATATTGCAGGAACAACATGGCCTGGCTATACTCACCTTAGGCAACCCTATCCTTCCTTGAAGACCACACTGCTCCTACCAAAATATTTTTTTGACCCACTGTGGCCTGGCAGTTTCCCTTACCTGTGTTCTCCCGATTCCATTCAAATTCTTCCAACTTTGCTTAACTAAACCTACCAAGCTTAGCTCAAGCCTGACCTGCTCTGGGTATCCTTTTCTGATATGTCTACCAGACTTTTTTTCTGTACTTCTATAGAAAATAACATAACCAGTCACACCAGACATAATTAACTACATTCTGCTGTCTCTGTCTTCCACCTTTAAGTGCAGCTTAGCCCCTACCTGTGTGCTACTGCCCCAGTGTGTCTAGAAGTTCTCATCTCTGGTATTCACTGAACAAGGGCATTTCTTACAGCCTTTACCATTGTTTTACTGCTTCCTTCAACCTCCAACTACATTGCTATTCCTGATATACCTTAGTCCAGCCCACATCAAGGTGGTACAGTATTCCGTAGAAACTTAACTTAAAGGGAGAACATACCACTTCTTACAGAGGATTTCAAGTCTATTCCATTACAAAGTTCCTGAAAGGGTGCTATTGATGCTACAAGGATGTCTAAGGCAATGCCCTGCAGCCCTCATCACCTCCATTTCCTGCTGGTCTTCAGTCATAGCAATCAGATATTAGGTAAATGGGAACAGGACATCGAGCTATATTTAAAGTTGACTCTTCTTTCCAAAACACAGCATTTGTCCTTGATTAAATATGTTGTTCCCACTTCATCATCTTGTAAGAACTCTACCAGCCTATGCTCACATTAATGAGGAGCTGGGCCACTTACACATTTTTTAAAAAAAAGTAGCCTTAGGAAGTCACTGTTAGGGTGGTGTATTATATTTTTTTGGTATGTTGTAGAAGAAAATGGTTTAAACAGTAGATTTGATGGTGTCCTCCAAAGGCACTAATCAACAGAATAGCAGGAGGCATGAAGCTCTTGGAGTGTTGTAGCTACTGACTGAGATATGCTGAAAGCATAAAGCACACGGCAGCTTTCAAGGCATTACCCCTCAAAGTGTAAACTAATCCACAGACTTTCTAACATTCATTACATGTTGAAATGATGTTATTTCAGAACCAATAGGGTAAATAATATGCTGTCAGCATTTATTTCATCTGCTCTATTACCTTCTTCATATAGTTATATCTTTTGTTTTTGTCTCTGCGACAAAAAGGGAAGGAGGACTTATTTTGGTTTTGGACAGGTTTCTGTCCGTGGTTAGTTGGTTCTGTTTCTGGATGCCAGACAAGACAGAATATCATCATGGCAGAGCCATGTTGTAAAGGAGGCTGCTTTCCTCATGGCAGCTAGAAAATATAGAGGAGTAGCAGGCAGGAACTAGGCCAAGATTTTATCCTTCAAAGATATGCCCACCAGTGATGCACTTCTTCTACCAGTCCCTGCCTTTCTCACTCCCAACAGCCCAAATCCCTATTGATGTGTTTATAAAAATATAAAGAGATATGTTTTATGGGGGTATAGGGAGGTAGGGAGGTGTGGGGGAAGGGTGTGCCTCAGCAGGCCCAAGCCCAGGCATCCCTTCCCCCTGAGGGACCAGACACACATGAAGGTATTATATAGAAATAGAGTTTATTTAAGGCATGGGGAGTGGAGTTAAGAGGGTAGTAGAGGCAGAGAAAGGCAGAGAGAGGGAGAGAGAAGTAAAAGAGTAGAGAGTAGAGAAGTAGAGAGGCAGGCCATGACCACGTGGGGGGGGTTAAGGGGGGAGGTAAGGGATAAGAGATGCAAGGGAGAGGCAAGAGCAAGAGATAAGAGAGAGAGGAAAGACAAGCAGCCCCTTTTATAGTGGGCCTGGCCCACCTGGCTGTTGCCAGGTAACTGTGGGGTGGAGTTTAGAAAGAATGCTAACACCTATAGTGTTAACTTTCTTTTTTAAATTAGATATTTTATGTATTTACATTTCAAATGTTATCCCATTTCCTGGTTTCCCCTCCCCCTGCTTCTATGAGGATGCTCCCACTTCCACCTCGCCACCCTGGCGCTCCCCTACACAGAGGAATCGAGCCTTCACAGGACCAAGGGCTTCTTCCCCTATTGATGCCAGACATTGCCATCCTCTGCTACATATGCGGCTGGAGCCATGGGTCCCTCCATGTGTACTCTTTGCATGGGGTCCCCAATGGAGGAGTTAGAGAAAGGACTGAATGAGTTGAAGGAGTTTGCAACCCCATAGGAAGAACAACAATATCAACCAACTAGTGCTAACTTTTTATTGAATGAAACCACACTAGAGTGGATTTAGATAGCACTTGCCAGATAGGCTGATCCTTATTCTCAGACTTACAAAGTCTAGTTAGAAACTCTGGCAGGACCTGAGTCTGGTAGCAAGGCCTGAAGCTAATCCCGATTCATAGACATTGTTCTTCTTCATCAAGGAAGGAAAATGCTTGCTGAGGAAGAAAATGAGATCTGGAGCACAAGAGAACCTCAGTAGGATTTAATTAATAATTTAGGCTGGCCAATCCCTTTTAAGTTAGAAATTCTTTGTCAGCCACTCAGTCAGTGAGCAATTGGATGATAGCCTATGCTTTTCACTTCAGAGAAATAGCTTGTTGATATTTCAAGTTGCCACTCTTAGGCAGAATTAGAAGTCATTATCAGGATATGTATTTAAATTCTCAACAGGAATGTAATGAACATGAACCCTATTCCAGAAGCAAGTGATACATGATCCAAAATCAGTGTAGAGAAAACTAAAACCATGCTAAGTTAAAATAGTCTAGGCCCCAATCCAGGAAGACTGGCTGAGATAATTTGTGGTGGGATGGCTTTAGAGTTTCAGCCTCAGTTCCTCCTGCCTGGCACCAAAATGCCTTGACCAACTTAAGTTTCTCTGATATAGTCTAGGAGCCAGTTACAATCTCTGCATAGCTCAACCTCAGTCATTCTGAAATTTATCATTGGTCTTCATTCATGTATCAGCATGTGCCATTACCAAGACCATTAATTATAACAGAGCCTGAAGAGAACTATCACAAAATACACCAGGTATGAGCTACACTAAATGTCTTTTAAAAGTGTGGCTGATGAGTAATTCAGAACAACAGAAATGCTTGTGGCTGACTGCTTTGTATATTCTCTTAGTTAAAGAATGTTCTTCACACAGCTGTCTCCCAAGAGCTAATTCCATGTTTAATGTGCATAGAGGTTTTAAAGTATCACCCATGTACTTAGTAAAATCAATTTGTTGTGAATACTCTAAGAAAAAAGTCTGAACAATAGAAAAGAGTATAGGATAGAATAGGAAAGTTCTCATCTCTTTCCCTCACCATTATATAAGCCAGGTCTTTGCAACAAATTTCCCTATAGGCACAAATATAGATACAAATATTCAACAAATGACATATATGTAATTTCTTCTCTGAATCCAAACTAATGCAGACAGGCAACCTGTCATCTGTGAAGTTCCAAACTCCAAGTAGACTTGCCCCTGATTCATCCTATCTGTGCCCCCGTGGTTCATAGAGAAAAAAAAAAAAAATCCTCCCTTCTTGTAACAGGCAGTCTCCACCCAACTCCTCTCACCTTCTCAGAGGCCTGGCTGTACCAGTCACTTCTCTCTTCTACTTCCTGTCATGTTCTACTGTGTCTTAAATGCTGGTGTGTGGGCAGGTGATTACTGAGGAGTAACCTCAGGGTATGGGTGGTGGTGGTGATGATGGTGGTGGTACTGCTGCTGCAAAACAAGAAATAGATGTTTTTCTTTTAACTATTTTTGTAGACACCTGCTTTTCTTTCTCTACTGATACCTGACGCCAACATGTCTACCCAATGGATGTAAGGGGATGCATTTATCTGTCAGTTTCTATTGTTCTTTGGCCAAGGATCAGCCTTTCAATGTAAATTTTTCTGGCCATGGGTGGCACAGACATGCATGTCAAAAGGATATGAATCTCTCAGGCATTTTTAGCCACAAAACAACCAACCAGAGTGGAAGGTAAAACGCAGGAGTAAGTTAAGCCTTTTGGAAACTGAGAGCTTAGTTATCGTGTGTGTGTGTGTGTGTGTGTGTGTGTGTATGTGTGTGTAGAGAGAAAGAGAGAGAGAGAGAGAGAGAGAGAGAGAGAGAGAGAGATGCACAAGTGTTTGAATGATCTGCATGCACATGTATATGGATATCAGAGGGAGACCTCTCAGATGTTTTGGAGACAGGGTCCATCACTGTCTTAGAGTTGCCTGTGTAGGCTAGGTTGGCTGTTGAGTGCTCCCAGAAATCCATCTGTCTCTACCTTCTCAGCCCTGCTCTCGGATTACCAGTGCATGCTACTGTGCCAGCATTTTTAAAATGTGGATTCTGGGGAGCAAACTCAGGTATTCTCTTCATTCTAGTAAGACAAGAACCTTACTGACTGAACTATTCAGTCCCTTTACTCCCTGCCCCCTTAAGGCAGAGTTTCAGGTGGTCTAGGCTGGTCTCCAACTCATCATGTGACAAGGATGACCTTGATCTCTCCCAAGTGCTGGAATTTTAGACATGTGCCACTATACCAGGCCAGCATCTTATTGGTGTTTAATCACATATTGTGTGATTAAAATATGTGCCATCATATATTCATGTCTTTGCAGTGCCAGAAATTAAACTCTAGGCCTTGCAAATATTAGGCAAATACTATACAATCTGAAGTGTATCTCCTTGCGAACCTGAGGTATATTTCCTTGCAAATATCAGGTATACACTGTGTGATCTTAGGTATATCTCCTTGTGAATCTGAGGTATATGTCCTTGGGAATATCAGGCACACACTGTGCAATCTGAGGTGAATCTATCTCCAGCCTCTTGCCATTGTTTACCTATGTTCTTCCAATCATTTTTTTTTTTCTTCAGAAAATCCCCAGGGCAGGCAAGGTGTAAATTTCACAGCTGTCTAGAGGGAAAGAAAAGGTGGAAAAAGCATGCTGTTTGAGGTAAGCTGGCATGGAGCCCAGCCACATGGCAGCAGGCAGTAATCACTGATGTTGAAGCTATGTACTTCCCCTACCTCCACTTTTGTCTTTTGCTCACAAGTAATGTAGCAGCAAACTGCCTTTCCTCTCCATACCTTCTTTACTTCAAACTATTCTTCTCCAACACTTGTGATCTCCATGTGGCCAAATAATTAGCCTTTTGCCACATCATAATTTTCTAGAGATCTCAGCATAATTCAGAAGTTAGTAGTGACCATTTTCTTCTCCCAATAGTCTCTCTCTGTCATGTGCATGTGTGCATGTGGGTGTAAACGTACATGTGTGCACATCTGTAGCAGTCAGGATCCAGTGTCTTTCCTCAGTTGCTCTCCATCTTTGTTATTCTATTACAACTCCTCTCCTGCTTAGTTTTACATCAACTTGACACATCCTACAGTCATCTGAGACTTGGAAACCTTGGTTGAGAAAATGCCTTCATAAGATCTGGCTATAAGCAAGCCTGTAGGTGTTTTCTTAATTAGTAATTGATGGGGCAGGGCCCAGTCCATTGTGAATGGTAACATTCCTGCATTGGTGGCCCTGGGCTCTATAAGAAAGCAGAAGGAACAAGCCAGTAAGTAGCACTCCTTCATGGCTTCTGCATCAACCTCCAGATCCTGCCTTGTTTGAGTCTCTGTCTTGACTTTCTTTGATGATAAACAGTGATGGGGGAAGTATGTAGTGGTTTAAATGTGCTTGACCTATGGTAAGTGACACTATTAGGAGGTGTGGCCTTGTTGGAGGAGTTGTGTCACTGTGGGGATGGACTTTGAGGTCCTATGCTTAAGCTCCACCAAATCCAGAAGAATCAGTCCTCTCTTGGCTACCTTTGGGTCAAGATGTAGAACTCCCAGTTCCTTCTCCAGTACCATGTCTTGCCTGGATGCTGCCTTGCTTCCTGACATGATGATAATGAACTAAACCTCTGAAATTGTAAGCCAGCCCCAATTAGATATTATCTTTTATAAGAGTTGCCTTGGTCATGGTGTCTTTCTCCTCACAGGAATGGAAACCCTAAGACAAAATGTAAGCTTAATAAACTCTTTCCTCCACAAGTTTCTTTGGTCATGGCATTTTTATCACAAAAATAGCAACCCTAACTAAACAAGACCCGAACAATGATACCAGTTGACATGCCATGATGGATGGGAAAATCTTGGCAGTGGGGTCACACTACATGAAGAGCTATAAGAAATTAATGACTACTGAGAGGGGAAATTAATCTTCTGAGGGATGAGGCCCCTAACTGGTTGCCCAAAGTGTCAATATTAAAAATATGTATATACATATGAACACTGCTAAATGGACTTACCAAGTTATATTTATACATTTATTCATATCTAGACATATATGCGTATTAATAATACTAAATAAAGAAAAAGAAGCATGCATTTGAAGGGCATATGTGTATGTGGAAGAGACTTGAGGAAGAAGAAAGGAAAGGGAAAATGATGTAAATACAGTACACATATATGAAAAAATAAAATATTTTTATTAATGTGTATACATGTGTTGTGAGTGACATATGTCATGGCACACATGTGGAAACCAGATAATAACTTTGGGGAGTTGGTTATACTCTTTCACCATTACATGGATTCCAGATATCAAACTCAGATCATCAGGCTTTCAGCAAGCACCTTTTTACCCAATGAGACATCTCACCAGCCCTGTCTACCTTTATTTTTTGAGACAGAGTCTCTTACTGAACCTGGAGCTCATGGATTCAGCTAGGCAGGCTGACCAGTAAGCTTCAGGGATCTTCCAGTCTCCATGCTCTGTCTCCCAAGACTGGAGTTGCAGGCATATACTACCATGCCCTACCTTTTACCTGGGTCCTGAGGGTCTGAACTCAGACATTCTGCTTAGGTGGCAGACATTTTACTACCTAAGACATTTCTCCACCCCCCAAATATTCTCTGACTTTCATGGCACCTCACCTCTGGGATTTTCTCCTGGATCTCAGTGTGTCCTTTCCTGGTTCTTGCTTTTCTAATATCAGGCATGTGTTGGCATCCATCCCTGGCCTCTTCTCTTTCTGCTGTATGCTCTACCGTTAGGTTAACTCATAAATTTTAGTGACATTAAATATGTTGTCTGTTCTTTATGTATACTACTCTCACACTTATTTAATCTTGATTGTTTGTTCAACTCCAAAGCCATATGGCCCACACTACATAGGACTCTCAACATGTCCAAAATAGAACTGCTGGCCCTTTACTGAAAGCAGGATTTTCCTATGACCTGTCCCACTCACTGAATGATATTAACATTTGTCTAATTGTTCAGTCAGAAATGTACAGGTTATCCCTGAATACAGATGCTCTTACCGTCATACTCACTGCTACACCAAGTCCTGTTTTTAAGTCTACCCCACCTCCATGCCACTTATACACCCTGAGAGCTTCCTTCTCCTTCTCCATGAATCTTCTTTTGCTATAGCAAAATCAGTCTTGTGGTATCAGTTAAATAATTTTACATTAAATCTCAAAACCCCACAGTAGATACTAACCGTCCTGAGTTCTAAAACTACTTCTGAGACCTAGAGGACTAGCAATGACCTGACTTCCAAGTGTTTCCTCCAGTATAGTATTGTTCTGTGGTCCCCTTCTCCCTACATGTGCTTCCTGATCAACCTCCTCCTAGATGCTCACTGACTCAGCTTTTTTCCCTTCAGGTTCTGCTGTGTACACTGTTCCTACTGACTGAAGGTTCTGCAGCTCATCCTGGGGGAAAGCCCAGGTGTTAGCTCAACTGTCACTCCTTCAGAGACGCCTATCCTGCTCTACCACTCGGTAACTTGACAGTCTGTACTTTTTCTTTAAGGAATTTGCCACAGTACATAACTGTATTTAAGTGATTGTCTGCCTCCCAACTCCAGAAGTTGAGAAATAACATCCGTGCAGGTTTTTTTTTAAGTTTCCTAGCCATGAGCAGTGCTTGGCACTGAAAACACTAACTGGATAAGAAGAGGAATGAAGGGGAAAAGAAAGAATAAAGTTGCTTAACTGCTTATAGGAAAATTAGATTTTACACTACAATGAATTTGCAATACTGAAGCATAGTGCCATGTTTCCTGTTGAAATAACCATGTACCAAACCCTGCTGAGTTAACAAGATTCATCCTGTCTTATGCTGGTTTCATGTGTTCCGGCTAACCTCTGAGTCTACTGTATTTGCTTTCCAATTCCCTAAACAATGCAGACAGCCTTCAACTCTTCCTTCATCAGAAGCAATAGCCATAGTTTAAAATTCTAGTTAAAAAATGTCTCAATGTGTTTTGAGTTAGAGTGAGTCATAGAATGCTACAGAATTCTGCCTTTCAGAGTGACTTAGTGCCTAGTGTTGGTATGTCCTGTAGTCCTTCAAATAGAACATTTACAGGTTTCTAGGAAAAACAAAAGCATGAAAAGGGAATAGTAATTACATTTTAAATGGAGATTTAGTAATGGGAATTTATTAAATATGTACACTGAGTCAGAAACCAGGGAAAAGGTAAAAACCAACATGGATCTTCCTCACTGGACAGCCTGTTCAGGAAGAGATGTAAAGGACACAGCTACATACTCATGCAACACTGCATACTTGCTGGAGTAAGAAATCTAGGAGTTACCCTTGACTCATACTTGACATCTTGGTTTCATTATCTGGGACAAATCCCAGTCCTTTAAAATTCCTGCCTTGACGTTATTACTATTTTATTCATACAACCTCTGAACTGAAATGACTGGCAGGTTTAAAATGAAAATAGTCATGAAATGATGAGAAAATGTTGACTTTCTGCCCACTGTGTGACTAGGTGGACATTTCACATGGCTGTTTCTAGATTTCATTCAGTGCTTCCCAACCATTCTGTACACAGCTGCCAGACAGATCATTTAAAAACCTGAACTAGATCATCTTACACCATTGCTTGAAAACCAGCCAGTGACTTCCCAGCAGTCTGTCACCTGTTCACTCGGAGGGCCCTTCCTGATGGCCTATTGACTTCTTCCGGCTGCTCTCAATTCAACACTTGAGCCACATGTTGGACTCCCGGTTCTCCAAATGCAGCAGGCTCCTTTGAGCACCAGAGCCCACACAGTCTGTGTGGGTTCTTTATCTGGAAGAAGTTTCTGTTTCCTCTCCAGACACCTTCATTCTTGGCCTGCTGACCTCAAGATAAGCAACAGTTCCTGGGGCAAGAGGAGGGAAGGGTGCTCTGCTGACTTCCCAATAACTGTCATTACCCCTGGCACCTCTCTGTCGGTGCACTTAGAGAGTAGGATTGCTCATTTCTGCCAAACCAGAAGATTCGAAGACAGGGCTTTGCTGATACTATTCACCTTTTCATAGCTGTCAATAGAAATCAGAGACTCCATGCCACAAAGTCAAGTCAAGTCTTGTCCCTTCCCTTCCCTTCCCTTCCCTTCCCTTCCCTTCCCTTCCCTTCCCTTCCCTTCCCTTCCCTTCTCTTTTCTTCTCTTCTTTTCAAGACAGGGTTTCTCTGTGTAGTCCTGGCTATCCTGGAACTTGCTCTGTAGACCAGGATGACCTTGAATTCAGAGATCCACCTGCCTCTGCCTCTGCTGGAATTAAAGTTGTGTACCACCACCACCTGGCCCCACAAAATGTTTTCAATGGAGGAAGAGATGAATAGACAATTCCTATTTTAAGTATACAGTTCTGTTTACTGTGTTCAAAACCCAATTTCAGCTGAAAATTCCCGTGAATTATTTATAATTCTCATTGAGATTTTTTTTTGTTTTAGATTGGTTATTTTTTTAAAACTTGCATACAGATTTAGGTTTGTGGGATCATGACTTGATATGCTGTATGGGATGAATATAATAAAATACTAATGATTTCTGTGAAGTAGGAAGACTTCAGACAAGAGACTCAGTAAATTCATTGTTGGAAAAGTCAGAGAAGCTGGCCTGGACTTTGCTGCAATGTGCCATTCTGGGACCATGAAGAACAACAGATGTCAGTGGGAGATGACAACAGCAGCCATTCTCAGACTCCAGCAGATCTAGTATAGTCCAGAGGCTGGAGCTTACTGGTATGTGTAACCCCAGGACAAAATCAGTCTCATTTACATAACACATTCTGCATTTCTCTACACATAGGGGATCCAGGAACTTGAAACCTGGAATAGAAAACAGGAAAATTAGGAGTCACTGGCATTGAGTTCACCTGGACCCCTGAGCCAGTTCTCTGGAGTTATGTGAGAAGTCTCTGTCAGTCTTTAATAAGTTCCCCTTCTTTTTTTGTTACAGATGGTTTCTGTTTCAGCAACTCAAAAGATTACACGACTACACAATTACAAATACAGAAATGTGCCTCTGTGCAGGTGACAGCAGAGACCAGAAAGGTTAGAAGGGGGTCATTTCACAAATTACAGAGGTGAGAAGATTGGCAGCCAGAGAGCAAGAGTGAAAGAAAGCAACAGAGAGATTGTCAGAAGTAGAGAAAAGGGCAGGCTGAAAGCTAAAGCTTATGTGAAGAGAGAGAGAGAGAGAGAGAGAGAGAGAGAGAGAGAGAGAGAGAGAGAAAGAAGAAGAAGAAGAAGAAGAAGAAGAAGAAGAAGAAGAAGAAGAAG
>JADRCH010000093.1:239885-294604 GCA_019843965.1 Rhynchomys soricoides | reverse complement strand
TCTCTCTCTCTCTCTCTCTCTCTCTCTCTCTCTCTCTCTCTCTCTCTCCTTTCTTTCTCTGCCTCTACTCCCTCCTAATTCCCCTTCCCATGCTCCCAAATAAACTCTATTCTATACTAGACCTGTTGTATGGCTGGTTCCTCAGGGCCCTGGGGGTGGGGTGGGGTGGAGATGCCTCAGCATGGGCCTGCTGAGGCACCCTCTCCCACTGCACCATACCTGGTTCTATAAAACATATCCTTGGCTTTTTTAAAAAAAAAAAAAAAAAAAAAACCACAGCAAGAGGTATGTGGGGCAAAGCAAGAGGTCCCCTGTATTTAGTTGGAATCTAAAAAAGAGAGGAGACAAACAGGAGCAGAAGCAGTATTTAGAGAAATAATGGGTCCAAAAATTGACAGGAAATTGTTCCACGTATCCAAGAGCCTTGACACATCCTACGTGGCATGTAAAAAAAAGAAAATAAAATTTAAATATTTTTGTGAAACTTCTAATAGTCAAGAATTAGGAGAAAATCTAAGACGCTTCTGGGAGAACATTTATTAACTGCAAAGAAGCAACAGTTATACTAACAGCTCAACATGACTGTGAGGTCAAAAGATAACCGTATGATGTCTCACAGGGGTAGGGTTAAAAACTGCCAATCTAAAGTCCCACAGTTATCTACAGTACCTTCTAAATGAAGGCAAAAGGAAGGTTTAGGCAACTAGAAAGGAAAGACATTTTCACCAATATGCAGTCCTAGAACGATTAGAGGAAGAGTGTAAACATGAAATAATCACACAGAAGTGTGACTGCATGTTGAATGTCCTCCAACGGTCAGTATGCTAAAAACATGCTCTACAGGGGCTTGCTGTTAGGAACTCCCTAGAAGGTAGTAGTCTCATGCCATCTTTAGGTCTCTGGGGGCATGCTCTCAAAATGGCTTGTGGAAACCACTGATTCTTTCCACTTTGCTTCCTGGCTTGTGATAGAAATTGATTGCTTTGGGTACACTTTCCCACCAAAATGTGTGATTTACCAGACACCCAAGCTGTAAGCTTGTTCAGTCTTAAACCCAATACATCCAGCATCCCTAGGCCCAAAGTTTGTTTGTTTTTTTAAACTTTTTATCGATTTTTTGGTGAACCATGCAGTCCAATTCCAATCCTCTCCTGGTTCTTTCGTAACTCCCCTCTGTCCTTACAACCCCCTCCCCCAAGAAAAATAAGAGGAAACTAACAAAAACAAACAAAAAAGCATCTCGCCTTGGAAGCTACAGTGTGTCATGGTCTGTCATACGCTGTATACCCCTTTGCCCACACATCTTTGCTTGCAAATGTTCATTGCGATGAGCCATTGCTCTGGTTTGAGGACTCTGGCTTCTGCTCCATTATCAATACTGGATCCTTACCAGGACTTTTCTTGGGAAACCTGTTATTGTCCTGTGTCATGGAGATCCTGTAGCTACGGATCTGCAGAACTGCCCCTTCACATGCTCCAGCGGTTTATAGATGGGGTAGATGTTGGGGTGGGCCAACTCAAAGCCCTGGATCTAGGCCTGAGTGGTAGCTGAGTTTTTCAACCTACCAGCTCTTTTGAACCCACATCACCAGGGCCACCTCTCCAGCACTGTTCAGGCTAGCTCACTCAAGTGCCTCTGCCAGCAAGGAGTGGGGCCAGCTTTCCTACTTTCATGCCCTCTGGGGACAGTTCACGTGTGGCTGCACTGCCAGGGTCATTTCTACTGTGCTGCTCAGGTGAGTTGCAGGGCCCATGAGTGCTCTCATGACTTTAGGACCAGCTCTCCCACCTGCAGGTGGTGAGGTGGGTGGGTGGGGGATGCAAACACAGTTTAAAAAAAAAAATTAATTAATTTACATCCCAGACACTACCCCTTCCTGTCCCCCCTTTCAGAGTCCCCTCTCCACTCCCCCTCCCCTTTTCCTCTGACAGGGTAGGTGAGAAAGAGATCAGATAGAGAGACCCAAGCTCCAACACCCTACCCCACCTCCTGGAATGTGCCCACCCCCCCTTCTGGTAATTGTGCCAGATCCCAACTCACCAGACCACAAAGGAGCTGCAAGAACAAGATAACCCTCTCACAGGGTTGAAGACAAACACATTGGCCTGAACCAATGAGTTTAAAGGTTAAGAGCTCTAGCCAATGAAAATGCGCCGGGTTACTGTGCTTGTATTCTGCCCTCTAAAATGTATAAAAATACTCTCCTCACAGTGCAGGGTGGCCCCAGAGCTCTGGTTAATAAACCTAAACCTCTTGCAAGTTGCATCGACAGCTGCCTCCGCGTCTCTTTGAGAGGGGCCCTCCCTGGAAGAAAGGCTGATCGAGTCTTTCATTTTGTGCATTGGCAGGGAAACAGGGCTCCCCCTCTCGGGGACTGGACAGTGGCGTTTGGAGGTTATAGGTGTCCTTTGTCTCCCTCTTCGTCTGTTTTCTGTCATCCTCTTCTTCTGTGGCACCTACTTTCGGTTTTGCTTGTGAGCCTCTGGACACTTCCGTGCTATCTCTGTGCTGCCTCTGGGCCGCCTGTCTGGGCACTTTTGTGCCGCCTGTCTGGTGGCGTTGGTAGCGGGTAGACATACCTGAATGCTGCAGCCATGGAGGGACAGAGAGACGCTCCAGACCTTCTCAGTTTGCCTGAGTCTCACCTTGAGACATCCTGTTGGTGGCAGCATCTTTGCCCCCTGCCTAGTCTGTTCTTGTCTTGTCTCTGGTATTCGTGGCAGGGATGACTCAGACTTTTTATTTTTTGTTCTTTGTGTTGCTTGTATTCTTGTTGGACTGACATTTTTGAGGACAGTCTCTACTCTGCTGTAACTGACTCATGCACATTGGACTGATGTTAGGGCCAGAGGACGTGACCTCTCACTCTGAATTAAGAAGGCTAGATGGACCACATTTTGCTCTTCTGAGTGGCCGATGTTTGAAACAGGATGGCCGACTGCAGGAACCTTCTCCCGCGACCTGATCCGAGCCGTGAAAAACAAAGTAATGGCAGCTTACCCAAACCAAATCCCTTACATCTGTGTCTGGGAAGACCTGGCGGCTAACTCTCTGCTGTGGGTCAGATCCTTTCTCCCCCTCCCTCTTCTCAGATTTTCCCCCTCCAGGACTCTGGCACTACGATTCAGCAGAAGAAAGTCCTCCAGGATAAGGGAACTTCCGACCTCCTTCTCCTTGCTCCTCCTCCTCCCTACCCACAGTCTCTCTCTCCTCAGGCCTCTGCCTCCCATGAGTCAGAGGGAGAGCCGGGACCAGCTATGGTAATCCATAGCCAGCGGGCTGCCTTGCCTGATACCAAAGACACCACAGTGGCTCTCCCCCTCCGGGCTATGGGTCTGCCTGATGCAAGTGGAAATTAATTCTTCCAATATTGGCCTTTTTCCTCCTCTGACCTATATAACTGGAAATCCCAAAATCCCCCTTTCTCTGATATCCCTAAGGGCCTCATTAACCTATTAGAGTCCGTTCTTTTCACCCATCAGCCTACTTGGGACGATTGTCAGCAGTTGTTGTAGAGAGAGACCTCATTATCTCGGAGGCCTGGAAAAATGTACCCGGGAATGATGGCCTGCCTTTACCAAACCCAGTGACCATAGACGAGGGGTTCCCCCTTAGACGCCCGAACTGGGACCACAACTCTCCTGAAGGTAGGGAGTGCCTCAAAATCTACCATCAGGCTCTGTTGGCAGGTCTCAAGGGGGCGGCTCGGTGCCCCCCTAATTTGACTAAGGTTAGGGAAGTAATGCAGGGGTCCGATGAGTCCCCAGCAGTTTTTCTAGAAAGGATCATGGAAGCCTTCTGCCAGTATACTCCCTATGACCCGAACAGTGAGGAGCATACGGCTACAGTGACCATGTCCTCTGTTAATATCAAGCTAACAAAGATATTAAGAGGAAGTTGCAAAAATTAGAGAATTTACAGAACAAATCTCTAAAAGATTTAGTGCAAATAGCTGAGAAAGTGTACCACAGCAGAGAGACAGAGGAGGAGATTAGAGAGGGAGAAAATAAAGAACCGGAAGAAAGAAAGAGAGGAGGCAAGAGAAGAACCTACAGAGGATCTTGACAATGGTGGTCTGAGATTCGAGAGGGCACGAGCCCAAGCTCAAAGACAGGAGGGAGCCTCTCACCAAAGATCAATGTGTCTATTGCAAGGAGAAGGGCTATTGGTTAAAGGAGTGCCCCAACGAAAAGAAACAGGGGAACTGCCAGTGGGATAAGCACCCTGGTGACCCCAAGGTACTGGCAGTCCAAGATGATAGTGAATAGGAAAGATGGGGTATGGATCCCCTCCCTGAACCCAGGGTAACCCTTACAGTGGAGGGGAAGCCTACCCAGTTTCTAGTAGACACAGGGGCTCAATATTCCATGCTCCTGGAGTCTGAAGGCCCCGTATCCACCAAAAAGACTTAGGTCTAGGGTGCCACTGGGACCAAATAATACTCATGGCCTACCCTAAGATCTGTTGATCTAGGAACGGGCCGAGTATCCCACTCATTCTTACTCATGCCTGATTGCCCGTACCCCATGTTGGGAAGGGACTTACTAACCAAGATGGGGGCTCAGATCCATATTGGCCCAGAAGAGAACAGAGTTAAAGGCCCTGATGGCCGGCCTATCCACATTCTCACCCTCCAACCAGAGAACGACTACCAGATTTATGAAACTGAGCAAGAGAATTTCCATGATAAGGATTGGTGGCTCAAAGAATTTCCTCTCGCTTGGGCTGAAACTGCTGGTATGGGAAGGGCTGTCAACCAGCCTCCTGTGCACGTTCAATTAAAAGCACAGGCAGACTCCATAGCAGTTCATCAATATCCCATGCCACATGAAGTCCTCGAGGGCATCAGGCCCCACAATGAGTGCCTCCTCCAACTTGGCATTCTACAAAAGTGCCAGTCTGCCTGGAACACACCATTATTGCCTGTCTGGAAGCCTGGAACAGATGATTACCACCCAGTCCAAGATCTCTGAGAGGTAAACAAACAGGTGGCCGACTTGCACCCAACAGTTCCAAACCCTTATAATTTGTTGAGTACTTTGCCTCCCTTCAGAATTTGGTACACTGTCCTCGACCTAAAGGATGCATTCTTCTGTCTGCCCCTGGTGGAGAGAAGCCAGGATTACTTTGCTTTTGAATGGAAAGATTCAGAGTCCAGTCAAACAGGACAGCTCACTTGGACTAGACTCCTACAGGGGTTTAAAAATTCCCCCACCATCTTTGACTTGACCGTGTATCAAGAAGCTAACCCCAAGGTAAGCCTTGTTCAATACATAGATGACCTTCTTCTGGCCGCAGAAACCAAAGAAGAGTACTTACAGGGAATCTGAAACCTCCTCAAGGAACTTGGGGATCTAGGCTACAAGGTGTCAGCAAAAAAAAGCTCAGATCTGCCAAAGAGAGGTAAGCTACCTGGGGTATGCTTAAGGATGGCCAGCGATGGCTCTCGGAAGCCAGAAAGGCTACTGTATTCCACATACCACCTCCCAAAAATCCCAAAGAAATGAGAGAGTTCCTCGGAACTGCTGGTTTCTGTTGCCTGTGGATCCCTGGGTTTGCAGAAATGGTACCCCCTGTATCCCCTCACTAAAAGCGGGAGTCCCTTCTTGTGGGGGGCAAAAGAACAACGGGCATTTGACGCCATAAAAGTAGCCCTCATGTCTGCCCCCGCATTGGGGTTGCCAGATGTGACCAAGCCCTTCCACCTCTATGTGGCTGAGAATAAGGGCATAGCAAAAGGGGTCCTGACACAGAAGCTGGGCCCTTGGACAAGGCCAGTGGCATATTTGTCAAAAAAAACTGGACATAGTGGCAGCCGGATGGCCATCACGTCTGTGTATTGTGGCTGTGCTGGTGAAAGATGCTGATAAGCTGACCATGGGCCAGGATCTAAAAGTGACTGCCCCCCATGCCTTGGAGAGAGTGGTCCGAAAGCCTCCTAACCAGTGGCTGACCAATGCCCGGCCATTGATGTACTACCAGGCCCTTTAGCTAAATTCAGACCGGATCACCTTTTTGGCCCCGGCAAACTTAAACCCCGATACCTTGCTCCCAGATTCAGAGCTTGACCTGTCCATTCATGACTGCCAGGCCATCCTGACCGAAGCATATGGGTGGCAGAAAGACTTGTCTGACACTGTACTGGCTAGTTTCGTGTGTGTACTTGACACAAGCTGAATTTATCACAGAGAAAGGAGTTTCAGTTGAGAAGATGCCTCCATGAGATCCAGCCATAAGGTATTTTCTCAATCAGTGATCAAGGGGGGAGGGCCCCTTGTGAGTGGTATCATCTGTAGGCTGGTAGTCTTGGGTTGGTAGCAGGCTAAGTAAACCAGGAAAAGCAAGCAAGCCAGTAAGCAGCATTCCTCCTTGGCCTCTGCATCAGCTCCTGCTCCTTGACCGGCTTGAGTTCCAGTCCTGACTTCCTTTCGTGATGAACAGCAGCATGGAGGTGTAAGCTGAATAAACCCTTTCCTCCCCAACTTGCATCTTGGTCATGATGTTGTGCAGGAATAGAAACTCTGACTAAGACAGACACCCCACTGATGAACGCAGATGCCACGTAGTACATGGATGGGAGCAGTTTCATTTTAGAAGGTAAGCAGAGGGGGGCTCTGTGGTAGATGACCACCAGGCAATCTGGGCCCAGGCTCTTCCTGAAGGTACTTCAGCTCAGAAGGCTGAGTTAATTGCCCTTACAAAAGCCCTTGAACTGGGGGCTGGCAAAAATATAAATACACAGTTGGTATGCTTTTGCCAAGGCTCACATACATGAGGCAATCTACCAGCAGAGGGGACTCCTCACTTCTTGTGGAAAAGAAATTAAAAATAAGCCTGAGATTGTCCATTTGCTGAAAGCATTGTTTTTACCAGCCCAAGTGAGCATAATCCATTGCCCTGGGCACCAAAAAGGAGCTTCTCCTATTGTAAGGGGAAACAATCTGGTAGACCAAGTGGCCAAAGAAATAGCATTGTCGGGCCATCCCACTCTGCAAGTATTAGTTGGCAAGGCCAACTCCAAAAGACTTTGCTATTCTGAAACTGACTTAAAGTGGATACAGGAAGACCCTACCAACTATTACAATGAGGAAAAAAGGATTTGGTATCATCAATCTGGGAAATGCATCCTACCTCAAGAACAGGCTAAGGCCATGGTTCAGCAGATGCACCACTGGACTCATCTTGGAGTAGATAGACTCATAAAGTCTGTAAAGAAGTCTGGTATATTCATCCCCAACCTGAAGCCTCTGATAGAGCAGACTGTGTATCAATGCCAGCCATGCCAGCAGGTGAATGAGGGTAGGACTAAAGTAGAAAGAGGTAAGAGACCAGGCCCAGAGTATATTGGGAGGTCGACTTTACTGAGGTAAAACCTGGCAAATATGGGTACAGGTACCTACTAGTATTTATAGACACGTTTTCAGAGTGGGTGGAAGCCTTTCCCACCAAGAAGGAGAGGGCCATTGTGTTAGTCAAAAAGATCCTAGAAGAGATTTTTCTGAGATTTGAGATTTTTCTAAGGTAATTGAGTCTGATAATGGATCACACGTCATAGCCCAGGTAAGTCAGAAATTAGCCACATTTTTGGGGAATGAAAGGAAACTTCCCTGTGCTTACCATCCCCAAAGCTCAGGACAAGTAGAAAGGATGAATAGAACTTTAAGAGACCTTGACTAAATTGACCATGGAGACTGTCGAGGACTGGGTGGTGCTCCTTCTTTTAGCCCTATTTAGAGCCAGGAACATTCCCTCTCGATTCAGCCTTACCCCCTTTGAGATATTATTTGGTACCCATGCTCCCCTGCCCCCCTGCCCCAGATTATCAACACCCCAGAGTTGACTTGTTCTAACAACCGTGACTTATATGCTAGGTTAAGAGCCCTACAGACTATCCAGAGAGAAGTCTGGGAATCCTTGGCAGAGGCATACACTCCTGGGACCCCCGCCACAGCTCACACCTTCCAAGTGGGAGACTCGGTGCATGTGAGATGACATCAGACACAGTCCCTGGAGCCTTGGTGGAAGGGCCCCTACCTGGTCCTGCTAACCATGCCCACTGCTGTGAAGGTAGACGGGATCGCCGCCTGGATCCATGAGTCCCATGTAAAGCCGGCTGCCCCAGGGAACCCAGACTAGTGGACGGAGTAGAGGACAAAGAACCCCCTTAAAGCTAAGATCTCCAAAAGAAATTAGAAATGTTGGTGACCCTCGAGCTACTCCTAATTGTGATAATGAAGCAAACTGAGAGTGACTCGACCAACCCATCAATAAACGCCAGCTCCTGGCTTCAGTATACGGTAATCCCTGTGACTGTTGAGGAGGTAATCAAGCCTCTCCCCCTCGCTATTACTAATCCCCTGATTGTGGGTACAAGACTACCTATTTGGGTGTCTATGACTCCTCTACAGGGGGCCTATATCAAACATGGGTTTGTGTTTCAAAACCAAAACCTCTGCCTAAATCATTGGATGGTAAATGTCCTGCCAACTATAGATCGAATGAATGCCATTTGTTATACGACCTTCACAGAATGTTACAGAGAGGGGGTACCCTACTTTACTGCTATACCTCATACACATTATTTAGGTTCCTTCGGTGGAGATTGGGCCGTCATTCCTCGGGTGCTAGGCACGAATTATAAGTATGAACAGGCCTCTTGCCTTGTCCCAATAGGCAAACAAGCTTGTTGGCCCCAATCCGCCCCAGTACATGTGTCGGACGGGTGCCTGAATGACCAAGTTAGAGATCTGAGAGTGCAGGAATGGATCCAAGCCCAGATCGATGGCCTCTTGCCCCGCCTTCATTATCACCCACTTTTGTTGCCTAAAGCAAGAGGTGTTGAGATAGATCCCCAAACCTCTGAGATTCTTGAGGCTATGCATGCTGCCCTAAATCTCTCCAATCCCTCTCTGGCCAATGACTGTTGGTTGTGCCTCACATTGGGTGCCTCCTGGTCCTTGGTGGTGTCTCTGTTTAGTGTCTTTAATCCTGTCTTAAAAAAAGAAAACTGTAGTCTCTTAAGACCCTTCAAGGTACAACCAATCAGATTTAATGTGACTACCTGCTTTTTCAGCCCAGGCTCTTGGGCCTGAGGGTGTTAGATTCCCTAGTATAGGAGAATGCCAAGAAGGGAAGACAAGAGTGGGTGGGTGGGTGGGGGAATACCCCCATAGTGGCAGGGGGAGGGGGGAAGAATGGGGATGTTCCAAATGGGAGATCTGGAAAGGGGGAAACATTTGAAATGTAAATAAAGTATGGAAAAAAAATAACTCTTTTGATGGAGACCTTGGCCTAGCAGTGTTCGCCTCTTGCAGTCATTATATTCACATTTCTAAGGCATTTGTCTGGGCAGAGGAAAGGTTTTTGTGTGTGGAGAAGACATGGCCTATCCCTTTCTCCCCTTAAACTGGACTGGATCCTGTGTCCCTGCAATGCTCTTTCGGGACATCAAGGACCTCCCAGGGGACCAGCCCGTTCCATTGCCCAGCTTTGATACCTTTTTCCCCAGGCATAAGAGGGCAGTGCAGTTCATCCACCTTTTAATCGGGCTCAGGATATCGAGAACCCTTGCCACTGGCTTGGCTGGTATGGGGGTAGCAATAGACACATATACTAAGCTATCTCAGAGGCTGATAGATGATGTAAATATGGTATACCAGTCTGTTAAAGACCTACAGGATCAGGTAGATTTTCTGGCCAAAGTGGTTCTCCAAAACAAACGTGGTCTAGATCTACTTACTGCAGACAAGGGAGGTATATGTGTGGTCTTGCAAGAAAAATGTTTTTATGCGAACAAGTCCGGGATTGTGTGAGATAGTATCCAAAAACACCAAGAAGAGTTAGAAAAGCAGCACCAAGAGCTTTTTGATAACTTCATGTGGAGTGCCTGGAATGGAATCTTATCTTAATCTTCTCCCTTTCCTTGGTCCAATAATTAGCTTGCTGATTATACTATCGCTTGGACCTATTTTTTTCTTTTCATATTTTATTTACATTTCAAATGTTTCCCCTTTTCAGATCTCTCCTTTAGAACCTCCCCATTCCCTTCGCCCTCCCCCTGCCACTATGGGAATATTCTCCACCCACCCTCCCATCTATCCACCCACTCTCATCTTCCCTCCTTGTCATTTTCCTATACTGGGGGATCTAACACCCTCAGGCCCAAGGGCCTCTCCTCCCCCTGACAGATAACAAGACCCTCCTCTGCCACCTTTGTGGCCAGCACCATGGGTCCCTCCATGGTGTATTCTTTAGTTGGTGGATCAGTCTCCAGAAGTATTGGGGGGTCAGGCCAGTTGCCACTGTTGCTACCTCCTGGGACCTATTCTTTTTAATAAAGTAGTTGCCTTTATTAGAGAGCTCATTAATGCAGTGCAAATTATGATGATCAGGCAGCAGTATTAGCGCATTAATCAAGATGATCTTTAATTTCAATATTGAAATAGTTCCAAAGGAAAGGGGGGAATGAGAAAGAGATCAGATAGAGGGACCCAAGCTCCAACACCCTACCCCTCCTCCAGTAATTGTGCCCAACCCCCTTCTAGTAATTGTGCCATACCCCAACCTGCCAGGCCACAAAGGAGCTGCAAGAACAAGATAACCCTCTCACATGCCTGAACCATTGAGTTTAAAGGTTAAGAGTGTTATCCAGTAAAAATGTGCCAGGTTACTGTGCTTGTATTCTACCCTCTAAAATGTATAAAAATACTTGTGTAAAAGCCTACAGGGTTGCCCCAGAGCTCTGGTTAATAAACGTAAACCTCTTGCAAATTGCATCGACAGCTGCCTCAGTGTCTCTTTGAGAGGGGCCCTACCTGGAAGAAAGGCTGGTTGAGTCTTTCATAGGTCCCCTCTGGGTATCCACCTACCCAGGTTCATGAAGTCTCTGCAGGATTAGGCAAATCTTCTCTCACTGCACCAAACAAGACAACCCTGTTGGGGATCGGATTCTACAGCTACAGATTTATGAACATCCCTTGTTCCAGTTGTCGGGGGATCCACATGGAGACTGAGCATCTGCTACCTATGTGTATTAGTCAGGGTTCTCTAGAGTCACAGAACTTATAAGTAGTCTTTATATAGTAAGGGAATTTGTTAATGACTTACAGTCTGTATTCAAACTCCTCAACAATGGTCAGCAGCAGCTGTGAATGAAAACTCAAGGATCTAGCAGTAGCTTAGTTCCACAAGGCTCGCAGTTGAAGGAGATTAAATCTTCTCTCTTCCAATGTCCAATATGTAGATCTCCAGCAGCAGGCACCACCCAGATTAGAGGCATGCGTACCACCACACCTGAAACTTGTGTCTTCCAAACTCAAGATCTAGATCACAGGTGAGCCTTCTAATTCTGGATTGTAATTCACTCCGGATATAGTCAAGTTGACAATCAGAAATACCCACTACATTATGCAAACAAAATTTCTAAATAAGTTAATTAACTTAGAAATTTCGAAACTGACTAAATTAAATGTAACTAAAAGAAAGAAAGAAGAACATCAAAAAATGTATAACTTGTTTGCTTCATGGTAATATACTGTACTAAGTGAATCACATGATCTTCAGAGAAATCTTAAAATAATATAACACAAACATTTAAAACTAAACACCTAATAACTACATAAAGCAAAAAACCATAAAAACACTTGATTAATTGAAAAAGACTAGAAAGAATGAATGTATGAACAAAGAGTAAATGAACAAGTACAACGGCTTCAAAGCATAGTTGGCACCAATGGCCTCCGATGCCTGTGTGATGCTGGAGGGACTGGTTCTCAAACACAGGGGCTGTACCAAAATTTGAAGAGCAAAATAATTTTCTTTGACTTCTATATAGATCCACAGAGGCTCCTCCATTTACAATGGGTTTTAAGTGACAAAATCTCATTATAAGTTGAAAATATTGTGATGGCTTAAATAAGAAATGTCTCAAAAAGCCCTTTTAGTTTGAATATGTGGTCCCCAATTTTGGTGGTACTGTTTGGTAAAATTATGGAACCTCCAGGAGGAGGTGACTTGCTGGAAGGAGTTCTATCAATGGGGTAGAATTTGAGAGTGTATAGCCTTCCCCACTTTCAGTACTCTTTCTCTCTTTTGCTTCTGAAAGAAATGCTTTTCCTCCCCTCCTCCCCTCCCTAGAGATAAGGCCAACTGGCCAGCAGATATTCTTTGTCAACATAGGCTCTCCCAAACAACAATGACCCTGAAATGAAAGAAATGCTTTTCCTCCTCCCCCACTCCAAGCACACTGAAAAAACATGTTAGAAAGCACGTAGGCTGAAAGGGAGGGGCTGATTAAGCCCCTGCTACCTCATTCCCTAAAGACCAATCAGTTTAAAAGTCACACTGTTCTACCAATCACATTGTACCTAATGGCGACTGCTCTAAAATCCTATATAAGGTCCCTGAACGGCCTTATATGCAGGACAACCCCAATGCATTGGAAATAATAAACCTCTTGCTGATTACATCACTCTCAATCTCCGTGTCTTTGTGAGGGGGAACTACTGGTAGTTGTGACCTTTGGGTCCAACATTTGGTGCATTGGCCGGGCGACTTGAGACCAGAGGACAAGCAGGTATGGCAGTTTTGTTTGTCTGTGTCTATGAGTCTGCATCTATTGTACTTGTGTTTTCCTGCTTTTCCTGTCTTTCTGTTTCTGGGTGGCTGCCACTAATCAGTTTGGTTTTGCAACTCACTGGGGATGCTCTGGACCCCATCTGGGGGTTCAGGTCAAGATGATCCGATCCCATCTGGGTACGGTGGCAAGGAGGCCACTGCTGAGTTCCTCTGTTTTTCTGCTGAGGTGTCCATGGCAGGATGTGTTGGCATCTTTCTGTCTTTCTTTTTGTGTTTGTGCTTGGACTGAGGACAGTTTTTGACAAAATGGGACAGACTGTAACAACCCTGCTAGGTTTGACTCTTAAATATTGGACAAATGTTAGAGCTAGGGCTCATAATCTTTCGCTAGAAGTTAAGAAACATAAGCAGGAAACTCTGTGTTCCTCAGAATGGCCAACTTTCCAGACTGGTTGGCCAATGGAGGGCTCCTTCTCTCTGCCTCCTATAGTGGCTGTCAAAAGGCGTGTCTTTGGGATGGGCTCCGGAGGTCACCTGGATTAGGTTCCATACATTACTATCTGGGAGAGCCTAGTCACTGACCCCCCATTGTGGATGTGCCCTTTTGTCCCTCTTCCAGGGCCTACAAGAACGACTATCATGGCTCTTTGAAAGAGACCTGAGAAGGATGTCCTCCCCACCTCAGATACTGACCTATTCCTTCATGAATCTCCTCCTCCATACCCCCCTGCTGTCTGGTCTCAGGCAACATCAGAGGCCAGGCCACGGGCGGGCGATTCCAGCTGCCGAACCTCCTGGGATGGGTCCCTCGGCTCCGCCTGCCTCCTCTGTTCTCCCTGCCCTTGACCCGTCCAGGGGACCCCTAGCCAGCATGGGACTACCCCCAAACCATCTCACATTCTCCCTCTTAGAGTTTGGTCCCCCTGATGACCAGGGTCATCAGCCTTTGCAATATTGGCCATTCACCTTGGCCGATTTGTATAACTGGAAAACTCATAATCTCTCTTTTTCTGAGAACCCACAGGGCCTGACTAACCTGGTTGAGTCCCTTCTTTTCTCCCACCAACCCACATGGGATGACTGCCAGTAGTTGCTTCAGGTCCTTTTTACCACGGAAGAGAGACAGCGCATTCTCCTTGAAGCTCAAAAAAAAAAAAAAAAAAATGTCCCTGGGGCAGATGGGTGCCCCTCCCTCTTACCAGCAGATTTTGATGCAGGTTTCCCGCTAACCAGACCAGACTGGGACTTCAACACCCCCGAAGGTAGGGAGCACCTGAAGGTATATTGCCAGACTCTGATGGCGGGTCTCAGAGGGGCGACCAAGCACCCCACAAATTTGACCAAGGAGAGAGAAGTGATGCAGGGGCCAAATGAGTCACCCTCTGCTTTCCTAGAATGACTTATGGAGGCTTTCTGCCAATTCACTCCTTATGATCCTAGTAGTGAAGAGCACAAAGCGACTGTTAGTGTTGTTTTTGTGGGCCAGTCTACCAGAGATATTAGGAGGAAATTGCAGAAACTTGAAGAATTACAAGATAAGTCATTAAGGGAACTAGTGCAAGTAGCTGAAAAGGTGTATCATAATAGACAGAGGAAGAGAAAGAAGAAAGGAAACAGAAGGAACAAGAAGATAGGGAGCTCAGAAGAGATAAGAGACAGGAGAGGAATTTACACAAGATACTGGCCACTGTAGTTAGGGAGACCAGGGAGCCTAGTAAGGGAATACCTGGCAACAGAAGAGGACCTTTGGCTAAGGACCAATGTGCTTACTGCAAAGAAAAAGGCCATTGGGCAAGGGACCGTCCTGTAAAGAAGAAAAAGAGGGCCTACGACTCCAAGAAGAGAGAGAGGGAGCTCTGGGGCCCTAGAATACTGGCTATGCAGAAGGATAGTGATTAGGGGAGATGGGGTTGGGACCCCCTCCTGGAACCCAGGGTAACCCTTAGAGTGGAGGGGGAGCCCACTCAGTTTCCTGTGGACACTGGAGCTCAACATTCGGTCCTCTTGCAATCTGATGGACCCATTTCAAGTAAAAAGTCCTGGGTTCAAGGGGCTACAAGCAATAAGCAATATTCATGGACTACCCGAAGAACAGTGGACCTCGGTGTGGGCCGGGTATCCCACTAGTTCATTGTCATCCCTGAATGTCCATACCCCCTGTTGGGGAGAGACCTCCTCACCAAGATGGGAGCACAGACCCATTTTCTCCCAGAGGGGCCACAGATTAAAGACCAGCAGAGAGAGCCCATCCAGGTTTTGACTCTCAAATTAGAGGATGAGTATAAACTTTTTGAAAATAGAGAGCAAAAGACTCAGAACATGGACTGGTGGTTGCAGAACTATCTGCAAACCTGGGCTGAGAAAACAGGGATGGGAAAAGCCAAGCACCAACCCCCTGTCTGTGTGGAACTAGAAGTCCAGTCTAGTCCAATAAATGTCTGCCAATATCCCATGTCCAAGGAGGCTCGAGATGGAATCTGACCCCACATCTTATGACTCCTCCAGCTGGGGATCCTGTGAAAGTACCAATCATCCTGGAATACCCCACTCCTTCCCGTGCGGAAGCCTGGGCCTAGTGACTACCAACCGGTCCAGGACCTCAGGGAAGTAAACAAGAGGGTAACTGACCTCCACCCAATGGTTCCCAACCCATATAACGTGTTAAGCTCTCTGCCCCTCTCCAAGGCCTGGTACACAGTTCTAGACCTTAAGGATGCCTTCTTTTGCCTGCCCCTGGCTCCTAAAAGCCAGGAGTACTTCGCCTTTGAATGGAAAGACCTGGAGTCTGGGATGGGCCAGCTCACGAGGACTTGCCTTCCACAAGGCTTCAAGAACTCACCCACTATCATCGACGAGGCCCTTCATCGGGATCTGGCCATGTTTCATACCACAAACACCCAGGTAACGCTTTTGCAATTTGTAGATGACCTCCTCTTGGCAGCCCCTAGCCAGGAACTATGTCTCAAGGGGACAAGACACCTTCTTGTTGAACTGGGAGAACTGGGTTACCACATTTCAGACAAAAAAGCCCAAATCTGCAGCCAACAGGTCAGTTACCTGGGATATTTGCTAAAAGATGGGAAAAGGTGGCTGTCAGAAGCCAGAAAAGAAACTGTGTTCCATATTCCACCACCCACTAATCAAAGGCAAGTTAGAGAATTTCTGAGTACAGCAGGCTTCTGTTGCCTATGGATACCAGGGTTTGCAGAGATGGCAGCCCCACTTTACCCACTTACTAAGGACAAACAACCATTTATTTGGGGGGGAGAAAGAACAATGGGCATTCAATGACATTAAAGCAGCACTAATGTCAGCCCCTGCTCTAGGCCTCCCAGATGTCACAAAGCCTTTCCATTTATTTGTGTTGGAAAGCAAAGGCATAGCAAAAGGGGTTCTGACCCAGAAACTGGGGCCATGGAAAAGGCTGGTGGCATACCTGTCTAAGAAGCTGGACCCTGTGGTGGTGGGGTGGCCCGCCTGTTTGTGGATTATAGCGGCGGTTGCCATGCTGGTCAAGGATACAGACAAGTTGACTTTGGGACAAGACTTAGTAATACCTGCTTCTCATGCACTTGAGAGCATGGTCCATCAACCCCCTGACCGGTGGCTTACTAACACCCTAATGACCCATTATCAGACTTTGCTGCTTAATTCAGACCAAATCACGTTCGCTCCCCCAACAGGTCTGAACCAGGCCACCCTGCTCCCTGACCCTGACCTCGAACCTCCTATCTATGACTGTCAACAAGTGCTTGTGGAAGCACATGGCTGGTGCAAAGACCTGTCTGACCAGCCCCTGGCAGACACTGAGGCTACATGGTTCACAGACAGGAGTAGCTTCCTGAAAGAAGGAAGATGAAAAGCAGGTGCAGCTATAGTAGATGGACAGAGAGTCGTGTGGGCACTGGCCCTACCAGAAGGAACCTTGGCACAAAAGGCCAAGCTTATTGCTCTCATCAAGGCCCTTGAACTAGGAAGGGACAAAAAGATTAACATCTATACAGATAGCAGGTACGCCTTTGCCACGGCACACATTCATGGTGCCATCTACCAACAGTGGGGGCTGCTGACTTCAGGAGGGAAGGAGGTCAAACATAAATCTGAGATCCTGGCCTTGCTGAAAGCTCTACATGAGCCAGCAAAAGTAAGCATCGGTCACCAGAAAGGTAACTCCTTGATAGCCAGAGGGAACAACATGGCTGACCAAGAGGCCTGAAAAATAGCCTCAGAGGCAGTCCCTGTAATGGTGACTCGAGATCCTGATCCCTAGGGACCAAAACTCCAATACTTCACTGGAGACTTGGCGATTATCTCAAGGGATCCTAGCAACCACTTTAACCAAGAAAAAGGACTCTGGTACACATCGGCAGGGAAAAAGATCCTGCTACAGGAACAAGCTTCTGCCACCGGAACAAGCTCGAGCAATGATAACGCAAAATGCATCAGTGGACCCATTTGGGGGTAAGCAAATTAACCCAAACTGCCTTGAGATCTAAGTATTATATTCCAGGACTGAAACACCTAGAGGAACAAATAGTCCACAGCTGTGAGCCTTGCCAAAAGGTGAATGCCTGCCGAAATAGGACTGACCCTGGTAAGAGATATAGAGGGGACAGACCAGGGGTATACTGGGAAGTGGACTTCACCAAGGTAAGGCCTGGCAAGTATAGCTACAAATACCTATTAGTTTTCACAGACACCTTTTCAGGATGGGTAGAAGCTTTTCCTATGAAAAAGGAAACTGCTGCAGTGGTTGTCAAGAAGATACTGGAAGAAATCTTTCTCCAATTTGGAGTGCCCAAGGTAATTGGATCTGACAATGGCCCAGCCTTTGTTGCCCAGGTAAGTTAGGTAGTGGCCAGGTATTTAGAGGTCAATTGGAAACTTCATTGTGTATACAGACCTCAGAGCTCAGTGCAGGTAGAGAAGATGAATAGAACTCTAAAAGAGACCTTAACTAAATTGACCATGGAGACTGGTGCTGACTGGGTGGTGTTCCTTCCCCTTGCCCTGTTTAGAGTTAGAAATACCCCATCCCGCTTCAGCCTAACTCCCTTTGAAATCCTGTATGGGACTCCAGCACCCCTAACCCTCTTAGGGGACATCATAGAACCCACTTGTCACAGTAACAATGATCTGTATGCTGGGTTAAAAGGTCTGCAGGTGGAACAACGAGAGGTGTGGATGCAGCTGGCAGCTGCCTACAAGCCAGGAACCCCCAAGACGTTCCACCAGTTCCAGGTTAGAGACTGGGTCTATGTGAGGTGACATTGTGTCCAGACACTCGAACTTTGCTGGGAAGGACCCTACTTGGTGCTACTGACCACACCAACGGCTGTCAAAGTGGAAGGAATCACCACCTGGATACATGCCTCCCATGTGAAGCCTGCCTCTGTGCCAGAGACTGAAGCCTCACAGGATTACACCGACTGGAGGATCCAGACCACAGGAAATCCTTTGAAACTGAAAATTGTCAGGCAGCCCCAGTAAGATGTCAATACCCCTTCCAGGCCTGGTAGAGATCCTGACCCTGATTTTTGAAGGGGCGTTCATTTTTGACAGCCCCCATGTGCCTGTCACCCAAGTGTGGACAGTGACTTCTGCAGAAACAGGGGACCTAATGACCCAGAAATGGTCAGCTGACCCCCCCCTCTACACTTGGTGGCCAGACCTTACCTTTGATCTCTGTGACTTGGCTGCTGGTATAAACACTTGGGACGTTCAGACTCATGAATAGGGTGGGGCCATGCCTGAATGCCAAGGACAAGGGACATGCAACGTTATCTTGAGCCAGGGGAATAGGATAGGAGATCAAAGAGGATGTGGGCACCCCCACCTGAGGAGTCGCCTTTGAGAAACACCCTTTTATGTCTGCCCCAGGGGAGGAAGGAGTAGGTCATTAGCTCAAAGGTGTGGAGGTCCTGAATCCAATATTATTGTGCTTCCTGGGGTTGTGAAACTTCGGGAACTACATACTGGAATCCTAAATCGAGCTGGAATTTGATTACTGTACAGAGAGGCTTCCAGAGACCAGTTCTCACGAGCAGTAGATGCTCAGGGCACTCCTATGCAGCATACGGAGTTGCTGTGGCAGAGCTCACGGGGCCCTGAAAGGAATGGGGGCCCTGCCTTAATTATGCCTGTAATCCTCTATCAGATTCATGGAGGAAGGGAAAAAGTTCAGGGCAGGATGGGTGGGGGAAGAACCTGGGGACTCAGGCTATATAAGAAAGGATACAACAATGAGGTTTGGTTTACAGTCAAGCTCCAGGTTGAGACTCCTCCCCTCCCCTTGGGCCCTAATGGGACCTTAGTGGCCCTAGATGCAGATGCCCCCACCAGACCAAAAAAAAAAAAAAAAAAAAAAAAAAAACCCTCTCCAAAAATCAAATACCCCTACAGCCCCCTCGGGGGGCTTCAGAGATAACAACTCTTAAAGCCTCCCCCACTCCTCTAGAGAACTCTCATCTGACTGACTTAGTCAGAGAAGCATTTCAGGTCATAAATGCCACTAACCCAAAGGCCACTGAATCCTGCTGGCTCTGCTATGATGTGGCCCCTCCTTACTACGAGGGAATAGCATATGTGGGGACAGTCAACGTGACAGGGAAGGCCCAGGCAGGCTGGTGGTGACAGCAGCAGAATGTCAAACTTACTCTGTCTGCTGTGTCTGGCCAAGGACTGTGTGTGGGAAAATTCCCCGCCACCCACTGGCATCTCTGCAATCAGACATGGGCTATCGTCCCCTCCTCGGGTTACTTACTTCCTCCTATGGATGGGTGGTGGGCTTGCTCCTCTGGAATTACTTCCTATGTCAACCTCCAGGTTCTTAATGCAACTCAGGATTTCTGTATACTAGTACAATTGGTCCCTTGGCTTATGTATCACCCATATGATGAGTTACTCTCTTACTGGGAGGGAGGACTGGTCAGAGTTAAGAGAGACACAGGAATAACACTCTTTGTTTTACTGAGTGTAGGGTTAGGTGCGGCAGGAGCTGCTACAGGATCGTCAGCATCAATATCACATCATCAGGCTTATCAGGGACTAAGACAGGCTATAGATTTGGACATAGCACAAATGGAAAATTCAATTTCCAAACTCCAAGAATCTCTGAGTCCTTATCCGAGGTAGTCCTCCAGAACAGAAGGGGACTTGATCTCTTGTTCCTCCAGCAGGGTGGCTTGTGTGCAGCCCTAAAAGAAGAATGTTGTTTTTATTTAGACACTCAGGAGTAGTAAAAGATTCAATGGCCAAGGTAAGGGCAAAAAGAAAAAGAGAAAGCACAGAGTCAGGGATGGTTTGAATCCTGGTTCAATTCTTCCCCCTGGCTCACCACTTTAATTTCCACCCTCCTAGGACCCCTAATAATCTTAGTATTACTTTTAACCCTTGGACCTTGCATCCTAAATCGCTTGCTGGCTTTCATTAGGGAGTGCATAAGCACGGTACAGATTATGATGCTACAGCAACAGTACCTAGGGTTAGATCAAAATGAGTTGTAATTTCATGACTGAAATACTACCAAGAAAAAAAAAGGGGGAATGAAAGAAATGCTTTTCCTCCCCTCCCTAGAGATAAGGCTAACTGACCAGCAGATATTCTTTGTCAACACAGGCTCTCCCAAACAACAATGGCCCTGGAATGAAAGAAATGCTTTTTCTCCCCTCCCCCCTTCCAAAACATGTTAGAAAGCATGTAGGCTGGAAGGGAGGGGCTGATTAAGCCCCTGCTACCTCATTCCTAAAGACCAATCAGTTTAAAAGTCACACTGTTCTGCCAATCACATTGTACCTAATGGCGGCTGCTCTAAAATCCTATATAAGGTCCCTGAACGGGCTTCACGGCTCGCCTCTGCCTCATGTGCAGAACGACCCTAATGCATTGGAAATAATAAACCTCTTGCTGATTGCATCACTCTCAATCTCCATGTCTTTTCGAGGGGGAACTACTGGTAGTTGCAACCTTCGGGTCCAACACTTCCTGTGTGCAGATGAAAATGTGCTCAGCTGTTTTTCTGCTCCTGTTCCTGTGCCTTCCCTGCCTTTTGCCCTGCCCTCCCCAGCATGATGGAGTCTAGCCATTGTAAGGTTTTATGTTATGATATTTTGTCTTATCAAAGGAAATGCAATTAATACAAGCATCACAATAGAAAACGCATTAAACTCCCTAACATACCTAAAGGCATAGCTTAACAATGTCACACTCGGCAGCTATCAGTTGCTTCTTATATAGCCATATGGCTGACAGATAGCTGAAGCTCCTCAGGACCAGCCCAGCATCACAGGAGAGTATAATACTACATATCATTTGGTTGGGAAAAGATCCATGTTCAAACATCATTTATGAGTGAGCTCCATTTGGCACTATTATAAGTGGAACATTACAAGACAGGAACTATTGTCATCAAGAAGCAGGATAGGCATAAAAAGTCTTGTAAGTACAGTGATCAGACATGCCTTGTTATTGCATTTGACCCATAAATCCTCCTTTCCACACATTTTTCTTCAGAACAGTTTATCTTTCTTATGCTTTAGACCAACAGGAAGCAAGAGGGCCACAAGCTATACTCACTGATAGTTGAGAGAAGGGATGTGGGTTACCAACTCAGAAAGAGTGAGCAGCAGTTAAACTGACTTTTAAAAGTTGGTTAGCTGATTAGATTTAATTTAAACAAAGACAGCAATGCATCTAAAACTATGTCTTTCATTTTGAATTCTCATTTGTCTCATTTTATTTAAATGTGTAAATACAGCTGGTTATAGGTGAAATCCTGGGTGAACGTATATTCTTGACAGGGCATAACCTTGTCAAGGACTCCAATGCCTCAGCTCCCCAGGAGTGAAGCTCAAAGGGATGGCAAAGCCTCTGGTGTGAATGCAAATGTTGTCAGTGTGTGCAAAAATTGTCCTCTATAGCTTTCTATCCCTGGAAGTTCGTGGTTATACACTGCTCTCTTTCAGAGACTGCTCCTACTTTAATGAGATAAACTTGCCTCCTTGTTCAGCTGCATATAATAATAACCTTGCCTCTTTGTTATCTCTGTGCAATAACCCTGACTCCTTGTTTATCTGTGTGCAATAATTCCACTTCCCTGTTGGACAGCTTCCAGGGTGCCACGACTTTTCATTAGAGAATCAATTCCACCAAACTCTGGCTTTTCTGTGTCTATGTGTTTGTCATTTGTCACTCCCTTGCTGCCATACTCAGGTCAATTTCTGGAGCAATGCAAGGATTTGGTAGCTGGGTATGGTGTCATTTCTTTAATATTAGGACTGGAGAGATTGAAGCAGAAGGAGAGAGAGAGAGAGAGAGAGAGAGAGAGAGAGAGAGAGAGAGAGAGAGGAGAAACCTGGAACACTCTATATAGCACGATGTGATGTTGAACTTTGATCTTCTAGACTATGCTAGTGATGGTTTGTATATGCTTGGCCCGGGGAGTGGCACTAGTAGAGGGTAAGGCCCTCCAGTTAAAGTATGGGCTTATGGAAGATGGGTGATTAATGGAGTTTTGACTGATGTCTGACTCACAGTAGGTCCAGTAGGTCCTCGAACACATCCTGTGATCATTTCCTCAGTTGCAGAATGTATAATTGGGATAGACATACTTAGAAATTGGCAGAATTCTCACACTGGTTCCCTGACCTGTGGAGTGAGGACTATTATGGTTGGAAAGGCCAAATGGAAGCCGCTAGAGTTGCCTCTGCCAGGGAAAACAGTGAATCAAAACAGTATCTTATTCCTGGAGGAATTGCAGAAATTACTGCCACTATCAAGGACTTGAGAGATGCAGGGGTGCTTAAGACAGATGGATAATGGAGAATGCAAGTTGACTATTGAAAACTAAATCAGGTAGTAACACTGATTGCAGCTGCTGTACTAGATGCAGTTTTGTTACTTGAGCAAATTAACACACCTCTTGGTACCTGGTTTGCAGCTATTGATCTAGCAAATGCCTTCTTCTCAGTATCTGTCCATAAGGTCCACTAGAAGCAATTTGCTTTCAGCTGGCAAGGCCAGCAGTATACCTTTACAGTTTTGCCTCAAGGATATATTAACTCTCTTGCCCTGTGTCATAACTTAGTAAGAAGGGATCTTGATCGTCTGTCTCTTTCACAAAATATCACATTAGTGCACTATATTGATGGCATTGTACTGATTGGACCGAGTGATCAGGTAATAGCAACCGCTTTGGACTCATTGGTAACACATATGCATATCAGAGGATGGGAAATAAATCCAGCCAAAATTCAAGGACCATCTACCTCAGTGAAATTCTTAGGAGTCCAGTGGTGTGGGAAATTCCTTTTAAGGTGAAAGACATATTATTGCACCAGGCCCCTCCCACCACCAAGAAAGAAGCACAGCATTTAGTGGGTCTATTTGGATTCTGGAGATAGCACATTCTTCACTTGGGTGTGTTACTCAGGCCCATTTACCTAGTGACTCGGAAAGCTGCTAGCTTTGTGGGACCTGGAATAGGAGAAGGCTCTTCAACAGGTCCAGGCTGTTGTGCAGGCTGCTCTACCACTTGGACCATATGATCCAGCAGACCCAATGATACTTGAGGTATTGGTGGCAGATAGAGATGCTGTTTGGAGCCTCTGGCAGGCCTCTGTAGGTGAATCACCAAAGAGACCTTTGGGATTCTGGAGCAAATCTCTACCATCATCTGTGGACAACTATTCTCCCTTTGAAAAACATCTCTAGGCCTGCTATTGGGCCTTAGTGGAAACTGAAAGTTTGACAATAGGACACCAAGTTACCATTTGACCTGAACTGCCCATCGTGAGATGGGTGTTATCAGACCTTCCAAAGTCATAAAGTAGGACATGCACAGCAGCAGTCTACGATGGAAGTGGTATATACGTGACTGGGCCCGAGCAGGTCCTGAAGGCATAAGCAAGTTACATGAAGAAGTTGCTCAAATGCCTATGGTTTCTACTCCTGCTACAATACCGTCTGCTGCCAAGCATGCACCTATAGCCTCATGGGGTGTTCCTATGATTGGCTGACTGAAGAAGAGAAGACTAGGACCTGGTTTACTGACAGCTTTGCATGTTATGCAGGCACTCCCCAGAAATTGGTACTGTGGACTGGGGTATTGCTGTCCATGCTTTTGTTTGGAAGAATGTGGATTTTGGGACTTTGGATTTGGAATGCTTTAAATGGGGCTTAATAGGCTATCCTAATAGGAATATGGAAGACTTTGTTACTGAGAGTGATTTGAACTGTGCGAATTTGAGAGTGATTTGAATTGTGCAGATCTGGCCCAAGAGTTTTCAGGGGAGAATTTCAATATGTGGCCTAGAGACTGTTTTTATGGTATTTTGGTGAAGAATGTGGCTCCTTTTTGCCCTTGTCTGAAGAGTATGCCTGAGGCTAAGATGAAGAGACTCAGATTAATTGCATTGACAAAGGAAGTCTCAGAAATGCCCATCATGGATGTCCTTTTCTGGTTAAGTCTCATGAAGAATATTTTAAACAAGCATAGCAAGCTGAGAAAGGAAAAATATAAAATATATGGTTCGAGTATTAAAGGGGTACCAGGAAGTGAAATGGAGCTGAATCCTGTGTTCAAGGATAGTAAATTGAATTAAGGGAGCAGTGACTTTGCGGCAAGATCCCACCCAGCTAAATTTAGGTCCAGACATTGTAGTACAAGCTTTTAATCCCAGGAGGCAAAGACAAGCAGATCTCTGAGTTCAAGGCCAGCCTAGAACAGAGCAAGTTCTAATTGAAGAAAAACTTAAATCCAGGATTGGTGGACCACATCTTTAATCCCAGTGCTTAGGAGATAGGCATGCAGATCTCTGAGTTCAGTCAGTCTATGGAGCAAGGTTCAGGACAGCCAAGTTTAGGTAGTGAAGAAGATGGAAAACAGAAAGCTGATGATAATATAATAGAACAAGGGGACCATGTTCCAGCTCCTGGAAGCAGCAGAACTTGGAAGCTTTGGCCATGTGGCTCTGGCCTTTAGAGTCCAGAATAGAAGGGACTACTGGGACAATTGATGCTGGTTAGCTGGAGCTATGAAATTAGTGGTGATTAAGAAAAGACCAGCATCACTGAGGTGAAATCTTCTGGGAAGTGTTTTCTGAGAGCACAAAGAAGCTGTGTTCCAGAGATAGCTAAGGTTGTACCTCATGCTGCAGCTGTACTTGGTAATGTGTAAGAGTCAACCAGATGGTACTGGTTTTGAAGGCATGAAGGGGTCATGAAGAGCAGCTGAGGCTTGGCACTGTGAGAGGCCATGGAAGGCCATTGGTGAAGGTGCAGCCGCAGTTACAGTTGATGGCCCAGGACTGAAGGTGTCATGCAAAGGAGTTGAGGCTTAGCATCATGAAGAGAGCCTATGAGAGGGTATTGGTGAAGCCTAGTTGCAGTGGAAGACCCCAGTGTATTGTAGATGCCAGTACCATAGGACGATCACTATGAATAGCAGCAGCAGTGGAGTGGATCAACCTGAGCCTGGAGTGTTACAGAGGGCAGAGGTAGAGAAGTGATGCCTGCCCTTTGGAGGAGCCCAGAAGATCATGTGTACATCCCAGACATTGAAACAATAAACTGTAACATTGAAGTTGCCTTGAAGATGCCAAGATGTTCAAGATGCCAGAGCCATGGGCTATCTGCTGAGGAAAGCTGCAATATGTAGTGGAACCAGCCCAGGAGAAAGAAGTTTGTTGCAGCTAACAAAGATGAAAAAGAGGTTGAAGATCTGAAGACTGCTTTGACATCAGTTGTGGAGATGCAGAGTTTGGAGTTGTCCCAGCTGGTTTCTTGTCTTGCTTTGGGAGTTACAGTTAAGTGATTAGATGCATCTCAGAAGAGACTTTGAACATTGGACTTTTAACATTATTGGGACTGCAGTAGACTATGAAGTTGGACTAAATGTAGTTTTTCTTATGCTATGCTTAGGTATGGCAGCCAGTTCTAACAAATACAAGTCAAGCTTCTCTACTCCAAGTTTAAATCCATTCTGTGTCCTTGTGGGGCTCTGACAGTAAGGATAAAATTATACACTTAGCCTCTGAGCAGACTCACTCTTAATGGACTTATCACAAATCACAAGTGGATTATTTCAAGAGAAGAACGCTGCCTTATACCAGAAAACACATCACTCTCCATTCTTGCTTCACTGTTTCAGCAGCATGAGGACAATAAACATATCTGTTAGACTTCAAAGCCCATGTGGGAATTCCTCTGGAATATCCCTATCAAGTTTTTGTCTATTGATAAAAGCATTGCTGACCAGAAGAGAAATGTGTTATTACTTTTATAGATCCCTTCATATCACCATTTTAAAAAGGTCCTGACAACTTGTATTCCCATCAGTTAAGCTTCCTAGGATTTCTCATTTTCACCACTTCACACATACAACATTCACAGATTACCTTTGTCAAATCTGAGTTGCAAAAGGTATGTCTATCCGACTATATATTTATATGCACTTAGATAAAATTGGAATTTTGATTAAGGATTTTTTTTTTGAGATGGTCTCTCTACATAGTCTGGGTTGTTCTGGAACTTACTAAGTAAACCAGACTAGTGTAGAATTAACAGGAGGCCTGTCTCTGCATCCTGAGTGCTGGGATTAAAAGCATGTGTCACCACACTTGGCTGATTTTTAATTTTCATATTGCTTCTAGAATTACTTCTCTAACTGGGGACTTCATTCCCTCTGCCCTTTTTGAGCTAGAAATATAACCTTATATTTCCACTACATATGCTACAAAATTTCTCCCCTCCTTTCATTTGCTGTTTAGTTTTGTTAAGAGTATTTTTTAATATATGCATTTTAAATTTTCATATGATCAAATCTTTTTTTGCTCTCTTAAAACTTTGGTTTTGTGTCATGCTTTAGAAAGTCATTTCCTATCTTACCATGATAAAAATTCACCTTTTTATTGTCCTCTCTTGTGAATCACTCATTTACCTAGAATTTGTTATAGTGTAGTGTTCATACATGCTGTTTTTCTTCCCAAATATTTGGAAAAAAAAAAAAACTTTTACACATTGTCTTAGTTACTCTTCTATTGCTGTAAGGAGACACCATGACCAAGGCAGTTTATAGAAGAAAGAATTTATTGGGGACTTCCTTACAGTTACAGGGGCTAGAGTCTGTGACCATTATGGTAAGGACAGTAGACAGGCACACAGAGCACTGGAGCAGTAGTTCAGAGCTTACACCTGATTCACAAGTAGGAGGTAGAGAGAGCTGAGAACAGCATGAGCTTTGAAACCCTAAAGCTCCTCCCATTAACACACTTCCATAGCTTCCATAACACTGGCCATAGCTTCTATTCCTTCTCAGATAGTTCCACCAACTGGGTAGCTACATGCACCAAAATGTTCAGGTTCATCCTAATTGTAATGATAATACATTGGATACATTCAAACGCCAAAGAAAATGTTTTGACAAGGAAAAGGAGATATTTAGAGTAAAAATATAGTCTATAATAATCTATAAATTGTGTGTTAATACCCATCTGAGGAAAAACAACTGTGGGAATCCCCCCCCCCCAGGGAATGATTAGCAGACCTTGCATTTCAGTTCTAGAAAACAGGTAATCCACTCTACATAAAGAAACAGGTCTCACACTAGTCCTTTTACTTAATAAAATAATATTGATGTCTTAATTTGATGATAGCAATTTTACTTATGTAGTTGAAACAACTTTGCTGTAACTGAGATGGAGTTTTGGACTAGAATGAAAATTCCCACAATCTAATTCATTAGGACATTGTCTATGTACCAACTCAGATTTTTATCTTTGAGAAGACACTGTATTCTTCATTATGTGAAAAATTAGAGTTTATGTAATTTGTTCATGGAGAAAAGTGGCTACCCTCAAAACATATTAGTGAATACGTATAATTTGACATTATGTGAACTCATCTTTTAGCAACAATTTTGTATATGTCTACACACACTTGTACACACACACACACACACTCACATGATCTCTTTTCTTAGTTGGGCATAGTTACACTTGTATTTTCTCAGAGCAGTTAAGCGAGTGTACTCCTAAAGCTAATATTTAAATTCTTAGTAAAAAAGAAAAAGGAAGAAAACTCTAAGAAGACCATTCAGCTTATTATGGTGGCAGGAAGAAGGTGTTAAAGAGTAAAACTGGAAAGAATAGCTATATTCAAATAAGCAAAAGAAGCAAGAAGCCATGTCTGAAGTCACCAGGTAACTGAGACATGGAGGTTGCAATGCTGAAGGAATGCTGTCTAGGCTGTGACTAAAAATCAGTGAGCTTTGTTACCATATAAAAATAGATTCCAGGTGAAGGAGCAAAGCTTGTATTTTAGAACCATTATGTAGTATAACATTCACTGTGGCAGATTAATGGGTCCAATAGATGAATGGGTCTCACTTGCTGGAACTTATGAACAGATTACTTTATATGGCAAAAGGGACTTTGCAGATGTGATTGAGCTGAGAATCTCAGGCTGATTATTATCTTCTTAACTATTGTCTACATTATTTGAGCAGGGCCAATGTAATTACAAGAATCCCTGGAAGAGGGAGGCAGGCGGTCCCAAGGGAAAAGAAGTGTAACAAGCACACCAGAGAGTGAGGGAGGGGCCTGAAGATGTTCTTTTATAGGCTTTCAAAATGCAGGAAAGGGATGTGAGCCAAGACAGGCAGGCTGTTTCTAATTGAGGCCTTTTGCTTCCAGAAGTCAAGAAAGGTCAGAAGTAGACTCTTACTCTGGAGCTTTAGAGGGAACAAAGTCCTCACCGAACACTTTGATTTTAGCCCAGAGAAACTGATTCCATTTCTGACCCTGAGAGTCACAAGATGATAATGTGGTATTGACATAAGTCTCTCCATATGTGGTCATTCCTTACAGCACAGCAGGGGACTAATTATTAGTTCAAATCAGCTGTGAGTGACTTATCTCTACTCTCACCTGCAAAGGAGATCTTGCACAGGCCTCCCATCTCTTCCTATGGGGAACTTTGTGATATGGAACAATGTAGGTGCATGCATCGGGCAGTGCCTGCAGTAAATGCAGATAAAAAGAAGATGTAAAACTGACTGTATCTCAGGACACATCTATAGTGGAAAAGACTAGAGAGGTGAAAGGGCTGAGCCACTGTGGATTGCTATTGCCTCTGAAATGATAGTTTCAAGATGACTTAGTGGAAAACCCAATCTCAAACTTAGTAGTTTCTTTGCCTCTCTAGCTAGTGAGGAAAAAAAAAATATATACAGACTTTTCTCCACATACAGATAGATGATTTTAGAAACTTGTTCTTGGGAATGGTTTTCTGGCAGGAAAGACAAGCACTATTATACCAATTTCTTGGGCCTGTAATCACTAGTGAGAGCCTGGAAATAATGCAGCCATTCCTGCATCGAGTGCCAATACAACCACCTGGAGAACACAGGAAGCTCAAACCTCCAGGGAAGAATGGATTGGCTGCAGCTGGGTAAGGAGATGGTTGGCTCTACCACTTCATTCTGTTTTTGGGTCAAATTGCTCATATTCTCATGGGATCAGGAGCACCTAATCTCTCCTGCTTCTGCCTCTGCATTGAACTTTTTCATCACTGGGGCCATCCTAGCCTCTAGGTAGCCAGAGCTACTACTCAGGGGGTAGTCTCCGCCCTGAGGAGAATTCACACAGGTAGCTTGCTCCTCAGCCCCATCCACCATCCCACAGTCTGTTTTGTTCTGGATGGGCTCTTCCTGAAATTCTCTTGTTGGCCATAAAAAATGTAGTAGAACCTTTTAACAGTCACATCTGAAACCCACGGGCACATTACATATGATCTATTGTATTCAGAGACTAAAGAATCATTCATAAGATGTTTCAAACATAAAAAAAATTTACAAGAAACAAAAAAACTAAAAGAAATCTATAGTACAATTAGTATCTGCCTAGAATGCAGCTGTAATTGATGGCTATGTCCTGTGTGTGTTTGAAGAGTGAGAGACCTTAATTATAGATATTACATACCTTTCCTAAGCATGTACACAAATGGCTCTGAAGAGTACACAAACTTGCCTTATCTAGTTACAACACCATTATCGTATCCAAAGCAAATACTCCTCTACCTTCCAATACTCAGTTCATATGCAAATATCTACTACTCTCCAAAATGTCTATTTTGGGTGATCTGTTTCAAACCAGGCTTCCCAAACACACTTGGTTATGTCTGTTCAGTCTCCTTGACCCTTGTCTCTTTGTACTACTGTTATTCTACTCTTTCCAGTCCCTCTCCACATCCCCACCCATCCAGATCCACTCCTGTTCTGTCTCTTATTAGAAAACAAACAGGCTTCTAAGGCCTAATAATAAAATAAAATAAAACATAATAAGATAAAGCAAAAATAAACAAATTGGAATAGGACAAACCAAACAAACAGAAGGAAAAGAGCCTGAGAAAAGGCATAAGAATCATACATAGACACTAGACTCACTTGTGCTCATATTCAGGAATCCCATAAAAACACAAAACTGGAAGCCATATTATATTCACAAAACCTGTAGGATAAAGAAAAAAAACTGAATAAAGAATGATGAAAGGCCATGACATGAAATTATGAGACAAGAAAGCTCCAAAGATGCCTCTGAGTTCATGTCTGTTACTCATCTATTGCTAGGCTTTCAACTAACCCTTAAGAGTAGTGTCCTCAGTGAGACTCCCTTGGAGAAAACTTAATTTTCATTTGTAAGTGGTTATCAGTTGAAGATGGGATGGGGCTGGGGCCATTTGTCCTTTCGGCTCTAGGGCCTCATGTGCAGATCCTTGCAGGCCCTGTGCACGACGCCTCAGACCATATAAAGTCATATGTGCACTTCTCTTGCAGTGTTTAGGTTTTGAGTCCTTGGTGTCCTCCGTCGCCTCTGGCTCTTAGACCACCTCCTCTTCTTCAGGGCCCACTGAGCCCTAAGGGGACAGGACTTCAGTATACATCCTGTTTAGGGCTGAATGTTCTGAGGTCTCTCACTATCTGCATATTTTTCTGGCTGTATTTGTATTTGTTTTTGTCTCTGTATTTGTTCCCATCTGCTGTCAGAGGAAACTTCTCTGATGATGGCCAAGAAGGGTGCTGATTTATGTGTGTAGCAGGATGCCATTAAAATTCATTTTATTGCTATGTTCTCTTTGAAGAAAGGTAGTATTTGGTTTTTCCCTAGGTCCCTGAGCTATCTAGTCTCATGTTCTTGGTCACCCAAGCACTATTGGTATTAGTTCCATATAATGGAATGGGTCTTAAATCAAATCAAATATTGGCTAGCTACTCCCACAAGCTCTGTGTCACCATTTTAGTACATATCTCACAGAAAGGCCAACATTATAGCTCGAAGCGTTTATAACTGGTTTAGTGTTTATCTTTTCCTTTAGTAGTGTGCAGAGGACTTTCCAGTACCGAAAACATGAGCCAGTAGGGGCTGAAGGTTCTAGGTAGGTACCAGCTCGACTTCTCCATGTTCAATGAATTATTTAGGTGTTATTTTTAGCAATAGAGCCTCACTGTCAGTTTGTAGCCTTTGCAACAGCTTGGTTGTTTGTTTCAAGTTGTTTGGCTAACAACTTGATTAGACATAACTCATGGCCAGTATTAAAGCTGCATTTGCTTATGAGAGATGGCCAGTTGGGGTGCTATCTCCCCTGTTATTTGGTGATTTTATTTAGATAACATTCATATATGTATATAATTTAGGAAGCTTCTGCTGTATTAGGTTTCCATGTGAACCCGCAAATGGCCCTTAATTTTAGCTGTCTCTCCCTGTATTCCCTCCCTTGACCCTCTCTTTCCTCCCCATTTGATCTTCCCTTTGCAGTCCCCACCAGTCTTGTTCAGCCATAATTATTCTACTTCCCTTTTCTAGGGAGATCTGTCCCTCCCACCTAGTCCCTTACACTATACCTAACCTTTGAGGTTTTCTGGATTGTAGCTTGCTTATTAATGACTTAATAGCTAACATATACATATACGAAGATTCATACCATATTTATCTTTCTGGCTCTGTGTTATCACATTCAGGATGATCTTTTTCTAGTTCAATCTATTTACTTGTGAAATTTCTGAATTCTTTTCTTTACCTTTTTTCTTTTTTTCTTTTTTCTTTTTATTTGGGACAGGATATCCTGCAGGCTAGCCTCAAACTCAGAAATCTTCCTGCCTCTCCTTCCCAAGTGCTGGGATTAAAGGTGTGCACCACCACCTCCTGGCTTAATGATTTTATTTTATTTTTTAATGGCTGAGTAATCTTCCACTGTGTATGAACCACATTTTTTACCCACTCACCTATTGATAGATTGTTTTGAGTTTCTGGATATTATAAATAGAGTAGTAATGAACATGGTTGAACATATGTCTTTGTAGTAGGATGAAGCATTCTTTGGTATATGTCCAAGAGCTGGATCTTGAAGTAGATTGATTTCCATCTTCCTGAGGAATCACCACACTGATCTCCATAATGGCTATATGAGTTTCCATTCCCACCACTGTGACCTTGGCATCCTCACCAGCACGAGCTCTCATTTGTTTTATTGATTTTGGCCATTTAACTGATGTAAGATGAAATCACAAAGTAGTTTTGATTTACATTTCCCTAATGACTAAGAATGTTGAACTTTCTTTAAATGGTTCTCAGCCATTTGAGTTTTGTCTTTTGAGAATTCTGTTTAGATCTGTACCCCATTTTTAATTGGATTATTTGCTTTCTTAATATCAAGTTTCTTGAGTTAGTCCTTCATCACATGTGTAAATTGCTAAGAAAAAATTTTCCCATTTTGTAGGCTGCTACTTTGTCCAAATGACAGTGTCCTTTGCCATTCAGAAGCACCTCAGTGTCATGAAGTCCCATTTATTACTTTGATCTTAGTGCCAGTGTTAACAGTGTTCTGCACAGAAAGTCTTTTCCTGTACCAATGAGTTCAAGGGTACCCTCACTTTTATTTCTATCAGGTTCGGTGTACTTGGTATTATGTTGAGGTCTTTGCTTCCTTTGGAGTCCAGTTTTGTGCAGGAGATAATATGGGTCTCTTTGGACTCTTACAGGTAGCCATCCAATTTGAGCAGCACCATTTGTTGAATAAGCTCTATTTCTTTTTTTTGCAGTGTGTGTTTCTGGTTTCTTTATAAAAAAAAAATCAGATGTCCATAAGTGTGTGGATTTATGTCTGGGTCATCAATTCAATACAATACCATTGATCAACATGTCTGCTTTTGTGCTACTGTTATGCTATTTTTAAAATTACTACAGCTTTATAGTACATAGAGGTTGGGTTGGTGATACCTACAGCAATTCTTTGATTGTTCAGGGTTGTATTTACCTTCTGGGTTTTTTTTTTGTGTACGAGTATCTCCATATAAAACTAAAAATTATCTTTCAATATCTGTGAAGAATTGTGTTGAAACTTTGACAGGGATTGCATTGATTCTGTAGATTACTTTTGGTAGGATGGCCATTTTTATTATATTAATTCTAATGATTCATGAGCATGGTAGAGCTTTCCATTGTCTGATATCTTCTTCAATTCTTTCAGTGTCTTAAAGTTTTTATCATACAAATCTTTCACTTGCTTGGTTAGAGTTATTACCCCAAAATATTTTATATTCTTTTTTGTTATTGAGAAAGATGTTGTTTCCCTGATTTCTTTCTTAATCCATTTGTCATTTGTATATAGGAGGGCTAACTGAGTGGTTTTTTGTTTTTGATTTTTTTTTGGCTTTTTTTTTTTTTTTTTGAGTTAATCTTGTATCAAGCCATTTTGCTGAAGGTGTTTATCAGCTGAAGGAGTTCCAAGTGGAGTTTTTAGGGTCAGTTATGTTTACTATCACTTCATCTGGAAATAAAGATTGACTTCGTCTTTTCCAATTTGTATCTTCTTGCTCTTCAGTTGTTTTATTGCTCTAGCTGAGACTTCAAGGACTATATTGAATAGTTATGGAGAGTGGACAACCTTGTCTTGTTGCTGATTTTAATGAAATTTCTCTCCTTTTAAGTTGATGCTGGCCAAGGGCTTGCTGTTAATTGCCTTTGTTATGTTGAGGTATGTCCCTTGTATCCCTAATCTCGTCAGGACTTTCTTTTATCATGAAGGAGTTTTGGATTTTGTCAAACCCTTTTCTTCATCTAATGAAATTATCATGTCAATTTTGTCTTTCAGTTTGTTTATATGGTGGATTACATTTATCAATTTACATATGTTGAACCATCTCTGCGTCTCTGGGATGAAGCCTACTTGACTATGGTGGATGATCTTTGTGGTTTGTTCTTGAATTTGATTTGCTAGTGTTTTATTGAGGTTTTTCTTTTTTTATTTATGTTCATAAGGGAAATTGGTCTGTAATTCTATTTCTTTGTTGAGTCTTTCTGTGATTTAGGTATCAGGGAAAATGTGGCTTCATAAAATAAGTTGGGCAATATTTCTTCTACTTATATTTTGTAGGATAATTTGAGGAGTATTGACATTAACTCTTTTTTGAAAGTCTGGTAGAATTCTGCACTAAAACCATCTGGCCATGGTTTTTGTGGTTGAGAGACTTTTAACTACTGCTTCCACTTCACTAGGAGTTATAAATCTGTTTAATTGGTAGATTTAACTTTGGTACATAAATATTAAGAAAATTATCCATTTCTTTTAGATTTTTTTCCAATTTGGTTTTTAAAATACGCTCTTAGACTTCTCTGGATTTCCTTGGTGTTTGTTGTTATGTCTCCCTTTCATCTCTAATTTTGTTAATTTGGATAGTCTCTCTATGCCTTTTAGTTAATTGGCTAAGAGTTTGTCAAACTTATTTTTCTAAAATAACTCTTTGTTTTATTAACACTTTGTATCCTTTTTTTCTATTTTATTGTTTTCAGCCTCAAGCTTGATTACTTCTTGCTGTCTACTCTTTTTGGGTGAGATTTCTTCTTTTTGTTCTAGATCTTTTGGGTGTGTTTTAAAGTTATTAGAATGAAATTGCTCCAATTTATTTATCTAGTCACTTAGTGCTGTGAGCTTGCCTCTTAGAACTGCCTTCATTATGACCCATAAGTTTGAATATGTTGCATTTCATTCTTATTGAATTTTAGAAAGTTTTATTTTTCCTTGAATAAACCCATTATTTATTCAGTAGTGACTTGTTTAATTTCTATGACTTTATAAGCTTTCTGTTATTTCTATTATTGTTAATATTCAGCTTTAATACACGTGGGTAATATAGGATGCAACATGTTATTTTAATTTTCTTGAATCTGTTGAGATTTGCTTGAATGTGGTCAATTTTGGAGAAAGTTCATTGATCTGCTTAGAAGACTTCTGTGTTTGAGTCAGATGTTCTACAAATATTTGTTACTTCCATTTGGTTTATCATATCAGTTAGCTCCAGCATTTTCCTGTTTAATTTTTTCTGGATGACCTGTCTATTGTTGAAAGTGGGGCAGCGCAGTCTTCAGTATGTGAAGGTCAATCTATGATTTAAGCTGTAGTGTATTTCTTCTATGAACTTTGTTGCTGTTGTATTTGATGTATATATGTTAAAAATTGCAATGCCCTCTTAGTAGTTATATGCTGCCTGTACTCTGGACTACCCATTACCTGACTCTACCTGCTCTTGGGGGTTGGAGGAGAGGTGGTGTGTAATCAATGACACAAACTCTGGGAGTAGGTGAGAAACGCTGCAGAAAGCTCATCTGAACTGCTGCAAGCTCTTTTAATACCCTCCACCTGCACACCATTGGTCCCATCTCTTCTAAACAGCAGTTCCTGATTGGCTGGTATTGTCTGCATCAGTAATCCTTGGTTTACATTCATGGGGGTTGCCCCATTCCATATTGCTTCCAACCGGTTTATATGGAAATATGTCCCATTAAAGAGATGGTCACCTTTTAGGAGAGTAAGGAGATATAAATACAGTAGTTATGCACATGTATATACCCTTCACATTTTTTGATAGTAAGGTATGTTTCTTGGATGCAGCGGAAGGATGGGTCCTGTTTTTGTATCAGTTCTGTTAGTCTGGCTTTTTATTGGGGGAACTGAGACGATTGAAGTCAAGGGATATCAAAGAGCAGTGTTTGTTGATTCCTGTTATTTTGTTCTTGTGGCGTGTCCCAACCTTTTTCTCTGATGACCTGGGGTTATTTATTCCTCCTGTTTTCTTGGGTGTGGTTAACCTCTTCAGGTTGAAGTTTCCCTCTAGTGCTTTCTTTAGGCCTGTATTTATAGATAGATACTGCATAAATTTGGTTTTATTATGGCATGTCTTTTTTTTTTTCTATCTATTGTGATTGAAAATTTGGCGGGGTATAATAGCCTGGGCTGGTATTTCTGTTCTCTTAGAGTTTGTAGAACATCTGTCCAGGCCCTTCTGGCTTTTAGAGTCTCCACTGAGAAGTCAAGTGTTATTCTAATATGTTTTTCTTCATATATTTCTTGGCTTTTTCCCTTTGTAGCTTTTAATATTCCTAATGTAAATACTATATATTACTATATGCCAAAGGGACTTTATTTTCTGGTCTAGTCTATTTGGAGTTCTATATGCTTCTTATATTTTGATAGGCACTTCTTTCAGAAATTTTCTCTTATGATTTTGTTGAAAACATCTTCTGTGCCTTTAACCTGGGTTTCTTCTCTTTCCTTTATTCCTATTATTCCTAGATTTGGCTTTTCATAGTGTCCCAGATTTCCTGAATATTTTATGCCATTTTTTTTATTTTAACAATTTCTTTGAGTGAGGTATGCATTATTCTATCTTGTCTTCAACACCTGAAATTCTCTTTTCCATCTTTTATATTCTGTTGTTGAGGCTGCTTCCAAGGTGCCTGTTTGAGTTTCTCAATTTTTCATTTCCAGATTTCCCTCAGTCTGGGTTTATTTATTGATTCTGTTTCTACCTTCAGGTTTTGGATTATTTTATTCATTTCCTTCCACTGTTCTATCTTGTAGACTTCTTTGATGGATTTATTAATTTCTTATCTAAGATTCTCTATCATATTTATATGACTATTTTAAAATTCTTGTTTTGTGGTGCTTTAGCTATGCTGCATTTCTGAAGGCCTGCTGTAATAAGATTGCTGAGCTCTAGTGGGAACATTTTTATGGCTTCTATTGATTGAGTTTTTACACTGGCATCTAGGCATCTGGGTTTGGGATGATTGTAATTGTACTTGCTGATATCTAGTCTTGTCTTTGTTGTTTGGATGCCTTGTTCCTTGTTTTCTGTTGCCCTCTCTGGTTCTTAGGGGAGTGTATTGGTTGTGTATTGCCTAATAGGAAATGCTTTTGGGATCCTGCTAGGTGTGGCCACTGGGTTTCCTGATACAATGTGTTTCTAGTAATAGGGAGCTGGTGCTTAGGAATGAAGATGAGCTAGAAGGGGGAGTGAGGAAGTCAATAGGAGGGAGGGAAAAAGAATGTTTCACTGCTTGTGCCCTGGGAATGGGAGACAGAGAGTGAGGAGAGGCCACAGCAGGTGGTCTGTTACAGAGCTGGGGCATGAGACTGGCATTTGGATTTGGAGGAAACGAGGGAGAGTAAATATCTGAAGCTCACTTACCTGCTTTTCTAACCTACTTGCTTCTCTGGCAAGAGCTTGGCCTGCAGGTTCCCGGGGATGCCTAACTGGAGTTGGTGGCTGGGAAAATAAAATGAGTGGGGAGGAAGGTTGGAGAAGATATGCTTGATTTGTTGGAGATAGGGACAGAGAGGGAGGAGAGGCTGCAGTTAGTTTGGTGACTTTGGAGAAGATGGAGCTAGTATTCTCTTACAAAATGGCCCATGTTCTGGAACAAACAAACAAACAAAACATTATTTAACTAGTAACCTGTGTTTATAATTCTGGCAATTTTACTTGAAATTATAAATGCTCGGCTTCTTTTGAAAACAAATCCTAGCAGGTTATAGTTGATAGCAGAGCATATGCAGCACTCTCTGCCTGGGAGAGCAACCATAGTGCCAGCTGCTGCCCTCACTTTCTTCACATTAATCCCAGAACCACGCATCCACCTATATGGTCCCCAAGGACCATGAATATATCAGTATGGTTTCTCTAGAACCAAAAGATTATACATTTGAAAGTTAATTCAAATTCAAAATTCTTTCAGGCTTTAGTCTTGAAAAATCCTCAAGTGATTGCTGAGAGTCAAGCATATCATAAAGAGAATATCTCTTGATGATTATTGATGTTCATTGAATTTATAAAACAGCTACAGATCAACATTTTGACTAAGACTTCACCAGCTACAGAAAACGGATTCTGAAGGCCATTAGATCATCTTCCCTTCTTAAAGTCAGCTATGTCATATAACAGAACCTAGCCACAGGAGTAAAACTGATTATATTCACACTCATGCATACTATTATTCAGGGCATGTACATAGATGGGGGTTCAAAATTCTTCCTATTGCATGCTGTTTCAAATTATTCCAGGAGCTCATATACTTTGCATTTGGGGAAAAAATAGAATTAATTACAGTGAGGTATTAAAAATCAACTTATGGACAAACCCTGTTTCTTTGTGAGAAAAGAAGTCAGACAGTGCTAAACCACCTCTTTCCCTCTTGGAACTAGAACAGTTAAATAGGACCTTGCTAAATTATGCAGTCTCATAAAGTGAAAGGGGATCTCCCTTTTTTTCTCTCCACAAACCCCACCTCAAGAGTAAGAGTTTACTCATCTTTTCCCACTCTGAACCTTACTGGTAGTTTCTTGTAAACCGAGCCTCAGCTGCAGCTAGATGAGTGGGCATAAGAGACCTATGAAAACAAAAACCAAAGACAAAATGCTGAGATACCCCACCTCTTTTGCATTTTGAAGCATTCACAAAGGAGAAAGGTGAAAAAGTTGAGCACAGCCATACATAGACTGCTCTCTGTGGGGCTTGCACTGGGGGCTCAAGCTCTTACAGTAATTTCTCCATGTACTGCTGTCTGATAAAAGGTGTACAGCTGGAGGATATGCATACCCTTGAAACATGGGTGCCAAAACAAACTGCCACACCAACCAACAGAAGCAGTCATGGGGCCAGAAAGGCAGCAATCATATTTTAACTTCTTTCTGTGTTCTTTCCAGATCACTTATCAAGGGAAGCTACACATTCATCTGCTACATATGACAGCAGCAGAAAATATACTTACTATCTAATTCATTTTCAGTGTGGACCTCTGCTTCTCTCCCAGAATATTGTTCCCCACCTCCAAACCTTCACATCAATGTTTAAAAAGATAGAAGTGTGCTTCAATCTTCTGTCTGACATTTCTATTACTAGAAAACATGAAAACATTCCAAGAGGAATTCATTCTTAATCTCATGCAACAGAGAGGAATCTAAATCATAAATAACTGTTTCTTGAATATTCTCATATGCCTACTTCAGCCTGCTTTACCATGCTTTGCATGTGACCATGCACTCCAAGATCTCTTGAAATGAACTCTTGGAAGTCCCCCTAGGAGTACTTTTCCTCAGTGAGGAGCCACAAGTAGTACCTCACTTGAAGGAATTGTGATTAGAAGAGTTTACGAGGAACTGAAATATTCTTGTGAATTTCAATGTTCAACATAAGCATCTGTTCCCTCAAAGAAATCCAAACAGAAATCTTGCTCAGTACCTCTGATAGCCAGCAAGCTAGTCATAGAATCTGCTGCCAAGTGTTCAGAGATGTTGAGGACAAGATGGCCACCTCAAAAAGCTTTAGGTTGTGGCTGCTACATTAGCCCAAACCTTTTGAGGAGCTTTCTATATTTTTGTTTCTGGAATATTATTATATTTATTAAATGATAGAAGATGGGTTGGGTCAAAGGAAGAGTGAATTGCATGTTGCATTCTACTTAGACAGACAGTCATGGTGAGAAAGAGCTTGGATAGCATAGCCAAGGCAAAGGTCAATGGATAGCATTTAGCTATGCATCAGCTCCAACCCCAGAGGACTTGCCCATGATGTTTTCCTTTTGCTAGAGACCATGAAGCCAGTTTCTTTCTTTATCTGTCAATGAAAGACAAGTTCACCCCAGACTTTTCTTCAAGGGAAGGTGTAAATAAGGACCTCCTGCATCATGCACACAAAACTTCTTGACAGCATGCATTCTCTTTCCAGAACCTTCCCTCAGGAGTTCCAAGGTTCTCAGTTACCCTGGAAATGTCTGAAAGATGAGCTCTTTATATCAACACCCCCCTCCCAAAACAAATAGTTTCTGTTTTTAATCCTTTCCCATCCAATACTTTTTTCCTTTCTACACTCTGTCTCATACTTCCTGACTAATCAGGAAGGTCACATAAGTCCCCTTCTCAAGTCTTCCTGTCTCATTTTTCAGCTTTCTAGCTTAGTCTCTGTCTCATTTTTCTGGTGCTTCATTCTCCACTCTTTTCTCCCCTCAAACTAGTTGCATTCTTTCTATAATTATATTAATTGTTCAGATTGGTGGGTTTCCCTATGATATTTCCATGCATGTATACTCTAGACTTTGATTATATCCCAAACTATTTGCATTTGATAAAGAAAAAACTAAATGAGGGAGATTCTATTCTTTATCTTTTGAGAAGTTGTCTTGTGTGTTACAGGCTAACATAATTTCTTGCCTCTACCAACTAGATTAGAATAGCACCTACTTTCTCAGGTTGTGACAAACCAATGTTAAATGTATCCTGGGGAGCTAAGTTGTTTCCAGTTGAGAGCTACGTGACTAAGGAAATAGAAAAAGAAATAGAAGAAAGAGTTTCCTCCTGGAGAAGCTCAAAAATCTTCTGAAGATATAGAATGTTAGGTGTAGAAGCATCCCTAGATGCGTCTTGACTTCTTTGCCCATATTTTTAGTAAATAAAGAGTGATGTGCCATGGATTAAAGTGACTTGCTTAGCTGGTTACACAAATTGCAGCAAATTTAAACCAAAATTATGTTTGTGAGCCTTTTAGCCTGAGCACTTGAAGGGCCATATGGAAAGTAAGTGCCAGGCATGACCATGCCTGACCGCAGCATGGGCAAAGGCTTAAAGGTCAGAATATAGAATGAAGCTCAAGAGAAATGAGGCAGAGAATAGCCTAGAAAGACAAGAGATGAGGAAGGAGAACTTGAGAGGACCCCATTTCTGGGGACTTCCTTGATTAAGATTTAGATCTGGTTGAGAATGTCCCAATACATGACTTCTGATATCTTTTTGAGGAAGGCAAACAACAAAATACTAAGCGAAAATCTAGAAACCTAGCTCCCAGGCTCAGCAATTCACTAGCAGCTGCGCAAATTGGACACACCCATTTATTTCCCTTGATCTCAGTTCCTACAACCGTGAGATGGGGGGGTAGAATTGAATGATCCACATGGTCCTTTCCAGCTCTCATAGTGTATGAGTCAGTGAACACTCACCCCCTAAAATTCCCCCCCTCCCCACCTGCCATCACTAGTGATGTTGGCCAGTGAGCTGTCTGCTGTCTTCCCTGAGGCAACAGTAGGTTTATGAACTTCTGAGCTAGCCATGAGTTATCAAGTCCATGAGTGAAGAGCATGACTGCAAGGCAATGTGCTGAGGCTCCAAGTATTCCTAGTTATAGAATGAAGCCTGCCATTTCTGTTCCTGACTTATACTAAACACATGATTGCAGAGTTTACTCAGTTCAGGAGAAAATGGCCAACAGTTGAAGGACAAGTGAGCAGAAAACAATTCCTTTAATGTGACATTGGTATATCTTTTAGTAAATTCCAACAAATCCAGCAAGTGTGGGTTAGTATGTTTATTTAACAGGATTTGGACCCACCTAAGGAGACTTATGAGGCATAACACTGGAGTGTCTGGGAGAACATTTTCAGAAAGGGCTAACTGATGTGGGAGACTAGTATTGTTATTACCTTGGTGACAAATGCCAACATCCATGGACTGAGGGCCTAGATGGAATGAATAAAGGAAGAAAAAGAAGAGAATTAGCTGAGCACTGACGCTGTCCTTTCTGCCGCATCTTACTTGCCACACTGGACTGCATCCCCTGAACTTGTGAGCTGAAATAAGTCCTTCTTCCTGCACATTACTCTGTTGGGCATTTTGTCAGAGCAGTTGGAAGGCTAACTAATACAGATAAGAATTTAAAAAAAAAGAAAGAAAAGAAGTTAGATTCCACTCAATAACAGACACTATAGGTGACATTAAAGTACTACTGAAAGAATTAGTTTCCTGGAGCTATCTTAACAAAGTATTGTGAATTTGGTGACTTAAAACAACAAATATGTATTTTTCACAGTTCTGAAGGTCAGAAGTTTAAAACTGAGGTATGAGAAGGACCTCAGTTTTAGGAAACTCCAAAAATTCTTTTCATCCTGGAGCTCCTTGAGCATGGCTGCCAAATGCCAGGCTCTCCTGTCTGCAGGAGGCCTTCTGATTGCCATGCCTCCCCTTCTGTCTTGGATAAGGATAGCACCTGTTGGATTTGGAAGCTGTCCTCATACAGTGCAACCTCATCCTGATTATGTCTGCAGAGGCTGTATTTACACTAAAACGTTCTGTTCTATATCATGGCTCTCCTAGTAGAAAAGTTTCTTCCACCCTATTGTCTCTACACTTGTAGGCCACATTCCTGCTGCCTAATGCTCAGAACCCAGGAAATACTCTTCAATCCCTCTGCTCACCTCTGCTTTTGGAACCCAGCTCCACCTCCTTTCTGACAAAGTGCTTTCCTGCTGTAAGCCCCTTTAGGTTTTCCTTCTGCTTGCAGTGTTGTCAGTTGTATGTATGTATGTATGTATGTATGTATGTATGTATGTATGCATGTATGTGTGTATGTATGAATATGAACAACCCAAATTCTTCACTACTTTCTCCTAAACAGTCTCTCTTTGGATCTTTATTACTGAAGTGCTCAACTTACCCTACTCATATTCTTGCTGTGCCTGGATGTGTGCTTATACACAGCATGCACACCAACTTCTCCTGTGTAGTCTTCACCTTGCTCATAGCCATTCATTTCCCACTCCTGTCTCAGCATAGTGTTTATTGCAGTAATTTTCTAGATGAACTTTTTCCAACACCTCTTTTGATTATCCTTTCATTAATCATTGCACTGAGTTGACTTTGACCTCATACCAAGCACTGTCTAGGTGCTTCACAGTAAATGACAGGTGAAACACATAAAATCTCTGCACTAATTTTTTTTTCTTGGCTTGTATATTCAGCCTATCTGCTGCTGGCATTAATTTGAAGTTCCTCTTTTGCACAAGGTGCCAAACCCTTGAGAACCTCCTACAGACTCTTGCTTTCTGGAGAATACAGCTTAATGTTTTTTCACTTAGCCTCTCCACCCCAGCAACTTCATCTCCTCTTACTTATTCAGATGGCATCAATTAGTTGTGCCTCCTGGTGAAGAAAGCATGAGATCTGCCTGGCATTTCTGCCTGACTTGTTCCTCTTATCTACATCCTATTTATATCTTATCTATATCATATTTCCCCTCTTCCTTTACTGAAGTATAGTTATTGACAAATGAGGTATTTAGGGTATACAACACATTCCTTTGGTATAGGAGCAAATTGTAGAGTAGGCACCACAAACAGCCAAGCCAATTAACATATTTATTGCCCCATCTCAAACTACTACCTGTTTTTCTTTTTATGACAAGACCATTTCAACTCTATTCTCTATACATTTTAATTACATTATCTAGTATTGTTAAATGCATTCACCATACTAAATATTAGATTGCTGGACTTGTATAAGCCCAAATCTCTATCCTTTGACCAAAATTTCCATTCCCTCCCTGCAACCAAGTAGGGTGTCTACTCTTAGACCTACTTCCACATTTAAAGTACATTATTCAGTATTGGCCTAGTTGACTTTCTTCATTCATCACAATGTCCTCTGGGTTCATCTATGTTGCTACAAATGATGAGAGTTCTTTTTAAAACCTGAATAATATTCCATTGTGCCCAGATCCTTGGATGCATGTGCATGTGTGTTGTTGATTCAGTTTCTGTATTCTGGCTATGGTGAATAATGCTTCGATGTGCGTGGAATACAAATGTTTCTTTGAGATAGCAGCATTTTCCATGTATAGATACTAAGAATGGGATTGCTGGACCACATGATTATTTTATTTTGGGTTTTAAAGGGACCATTCTTGCTGTTTTCTATAATGCTTATACCAACTTACATCACACAAACACTATACATGAGTTCTTTTTCATCCAACTGGTCAATAATACTTACTTCCTAAATTTTGAAGATTGCCATTCTAAAAAGTGTGAAATAAATTCGCATTGTAGCTTTGAATTGTGTTTTTTATGATAGTGATCAGTTTTCCATATACCATGAGCCATGTTTCTTTGGAAAGCTATCTGTTCAGATTCTTTAATCTGTATTTCTGTGTTAAGTTGTATGAGCTCTTTATGTTGGGTATTGGATACTATCTATGCTTAGTTTGCAAGTGTTTTCTACTCCCCCCCCCCCGCCACTTCTCTCTTGGCACCTTTTTTTTCTACTGCTTCTTTGGATGTATAAGAACTTCTTGGTGAGGTATAGCCCTGCTTGGAAATTCTGATTTCCTGGGTGTTTTGGAATAGTTATAAAATCATTGCTCAATGAAAAAAAGAGCTTTCCCTATGCTTTTTTTTTTTATAGGATTAAAAAAATATTAAACTTTTACTTATTGAATTCATTTGAGGCTTACTTGTATGCCATGACACATGTGTGGAGGTTCAAAGGCATCCTGAAGATATCATTGCTTTCCTACTGCCATGCAAATTCCATAAGTCAAACACCAGTCCTTCAGCTTGGCAGCAAGTACCACTGCTCATTGAGTCACCTTGCTGGCGCTCTTCTAGCATTTTTATTGTTCTGAATCTCATATTTCAGTCTTTAACCCATCTTGTGATTCTCTATATGTCTGCTGTAAGATTATGGTATAGCTTGTTTCTTTTCTTTTGTATGGTGCATAAGTGCACATGTGCTATGTCTACACATGCACCGGCAGTGAGAGAACACCCTCAGGTGTTTCTTAGAAGCAGCTCATCTTCAGTTTGTATTTGAAGACAGAGTTGTCACCAGTGTGTACATAGACTGTCTAGGTTCCCTTTTTTTGTTTTCCCCAGGTGCTGGGATTATAATCATGTGAGAACAAGCTTTTCTATTATATGTGTTCTATATCCTCAGACCTACTTTCATCTGTTCATCCCCCACTTTGTCACTTTCTCTTTTTCTTTCTTGTTTCCTGTAAGAATAATCAGTTGTCCTAGAATCATATGTTTTATTTTAAAATATATCCTTTAAATGTATTTTTAAATATATCCTGACCAAAGCTTCTCCTCCCTCTTCTTCCAGTCTCCCTGCTCCGTAACTCCATCCACTCCTCTGTTTCTCTTCAGAAAAGGGCCAGCATTGATGGAAATCAACCAGCCATGGCATTTCAAGTTGTAGTAAGACTAGGTATCTCCTCTTCTCTTAAGGCTACATAAGGCAACCCAGCAGGGGGAAGGGGTCCACAGGCAGGCAAGAGAGTCAGGGACAGCTTCTGCTCCCACTGTTAGGAGTCCCACAAGAAGATCAAGATACACAACTGTAACTTATGTGCAGAGGGTCTAGGTCAGTCCCATGTGGACTGGAGAGATGACTCAGCCATTAGAGGTTAGCCTCACAACCAAAACCATAAGATTGTATGTTTATTGAAGATGTCCGTTCACATGTAGTTTTTTTTTTTGGCAGTGCTTTTGTTTTGCTGTGGCATCAAAGGAATGCTGGCATCATAAAATGAGTGTGGAAATGCTCTTCTTTAAGTTGAGAAAGATTAGTACTAATTAGCCTCTTAAAGTCTGATAGAAAATAAAAGTTTGGTGGAATTCATCCACTGAACCACTGTTCCTCAGTTATCTCTTGATGGGACAGTTTAGTAACTGGTTCAATTTCATTGTTTGTTATCAGTCAGTTTGGGTTTTCTGCTTCATGGTTTCACCTTGGTAGTTGATAAATTCTCAGAATTTACCATTTCTTCTCAGTTATACCACTGGTGTGTAACTGTTTCTGCAGTCCTTCTTGGCCTTTGGTATAAGTCTCTGCCTTCAGTTATAATTTTAATTTTGTCTTCTCTTCTTTCTTAGTCTAATTAAAGTTTCTCAGTTTTGCGTATCCTTAATAAAAGCTTCTGTAATTTCCTTGCAGGACTCTGTTTTGTAAGTATATCACTGTATACATCAGGAATCTTATTCCAATAAAAGAATGTAACTATTTAATAAACATAAAAAGCCTTGATTTTGTCCTTGCTGGGTTTCCCTGTCCTATTTTATTTCTGCTCTGTCTTTTGTTAATTCTTCTTTCTGCTGACTATGGGCAGTTCTTTATTCTTCATTTTCTGAGGCTTGATGTTCTTTATTAAGATACTTCCCAATTAAAAATGTAGGTGTTTATTTTCATAAACTTTCTTAGGACTGATCTGGCTACACCTGATGTAGGTACATTGTGAATTGATTTTATTTTCTCTGAAGTTAACTCTTATTTCCTTTTGGGGTTTTCTTTAACCCATTGGTTATTCAGGACTACACTACTTAGTTTTCATACATTTCAATCATTTTGAGTTGTTAGGACTCATTTTATGGCCTGGCATACCTGTCCTGGAGAGTGTTCTGTGTGCTCTAGAGAATGTCTATTCTGCTGTTGGTGAGATGAGCTGCACGTTAGGTCTGCTGGTCGGTAGCATTGTTCACATTTCCCAGTGTCTTTACTGATTTTCTATCTGTATGATATATTGCTGAGTACAGTCCCATTTTTACATTGCTGCTTATCTCTCTTTTCAGTCCTGCTTCAATTTGTTTCATGCCTTTAGTGTAACAGCATCGACTGGATACATGCTATTATTGCCTTCTTGATGAATTGATTCTTTTATATTCTATTGTGATTTTTCTCTTGGGAAAGTTTTGGTCTATTTTGCCACTATTTTGGTCTATGGCTACTGCGGTTTGCTTTTGGTTACCATGTGCATGGGATATCCTTTTTATCCCCTCTCTTTCAGCCTATCTGTTATCTGTGAGCTTAGCATCATAGTGCACACCTGTGCTCTCAATAGTTGGGAGACCAAGGGAGGAGGGTCAGGAGTTTAAGCAAGGTGGAGCTACATAGTAACAAACAAGGTAAAATGAACTTCTTGTAGGTGACATATAGTTGGACATTTGAAAAATTTAAAATCTATCCAAAGTCAGATGTGATAGTATATACTTAAAATTCCAGTTGAGGCAGGAGGATCAGGAGCTCAAGTCTAGAGCTGGGCTAGATAGCAGGTTCAAAGCCAGTCTGGGGGAAATTTATTCAACTACATCATGAATTTTGTTAGAAAATGTTAATCCATTTGCTTTAACATAATTCATGAGTAAATCCTATTATCATTTCTACTTTGGAATTCTTTTACTGCCATGTTCCTCTCTTCCTCTGTAGTTTGGTTTGGTATGTGTGTGCCCATGTGTAGTGTATGGTGCTTGATTCTTTTTCTTTTGAAAATATATTAAAAGGCATAGTTTTAAATAATTTTTATGCCTCTCTCCTCTCTCTCTCTCTCTCTCTCTCTCTCTCTCTCTCTCTCTGTGTGTGTGTGTGTGTGTGTGCGTGCACATTTATGTGTCATGGTACATGCATAGAGAGCAGTGGACAATAGGGGAGTTAGTTCTCTTCTTCCCTCATGTGAGATCCAGGAACTGAGCTCAGTTTGTCAGGCTTGACAACCAGCACTTTTCACTTACTGAGCTGCCTCACTGGCCCTTTCCTTATAAGCAAACTTATTATTATACCAACCTGTTTAGTGCTCATAATGGTTCAGACTCAAATGAATGCAAAAATGTAGATTTTGCTTCTCCTTATTATCAAATTATGTTTTTTTTTATAACAATTTGTAACTTTTGTACTTGGGAGATGGTTTAGTGGTGATGTGCTTTCTACATAAACTTGTAAAAAGCTAGGCATGGTGAGACAGATCTGACAGACATGGATACCTCAAAAATATTTGAATAAGTTAGGTGGAATTTACAGCAGTTGTGATTACTTACAGATGATCAAGCTTAGTTTAAAAGCTTAGGCATGGAGGTAGCAAGGGCTCCCTCACCTTTAGCTGTGGAACTACTGGCAGCTAAGCGCTCCTGAGGGAGAGTTACTTTTCTTCCAGGGGTTCTCACTGGTTCCAGGTGTCCATGTTCCAGTAGAGGACTCTGCATTGGTATGTCTAGGGGAGGTGTCACTGATGAAATATTGTTAAGTGTTTATTACTGTTGTCTTTTAAGTTTTATGCTAGAGTTAAAAGTGACTCTCATCCTGCCATTATATTTTAGAGCATTATGAGCTCCACTATATATTTATCTTTACCAATGAAGTTTGTATTTTCATTTGTGTTTCACTGTGTAGTCCATGTCAGCCTTAATCTACTGGCAAGTCTGCTACCTCAGTTCCTTGAGGCTAGAATTACAGAGGTGAGCCACCACACAACTTTCCAGACATTCAAGCCTATTAGGGAAATCCACCAGGCAGTGTAACCTGTAATCCCAGCTGCTGTGAGTCTGAGGCAAGAGAATCAGAGGTGGTAGGCTAGTCTGGATCGCACAGTTTGATTTTCACACATGACATGCCAGTAGTTAGTGTATTTTCTGAGCAATGCCTATCAGGACTTCTACATCAGGTCTGCTGCTCGTGAGCTCCTTTGGCCTTTATTTATCTGGGAGTCTTTTCTTCTCCTTCAGAAATAAAGGAGAGCTTTGCTAAACATGCTGTCTGGATTAGCCACTTTCCCAGCACTTTGAAAACCCATTCCATTCTTTCCTGAATTATACAATTTCTGCTGTGAAAATGACTGATAGCCCTTTGGAGATTCTTTGATTTGTGGCATGTAACATTTCTTTTGCTATTTTCAAAATACCCAGAACTTTGACACTTAGGAAGCAGAGGCAGGTAGAACTTTGTGATTCCAGGCCAGCCTTGTCTATATAATGAATTCCAGAACATCAGGAATATGTAGAATGACTCTGCATCAAACCAACCAACCAACCAACCAACCAAACCAATCAAGAATGTAATTTAGCAATTAAAAAGATAGGAACTGCCCCGGCCAGCAGGGTGTTCAACGCAGACCTAAGGAGGGGACAGGTAAATGAAGAGACAAGAGACCCAAGGACAAGAGCAAAACAGGATGCCTGATCAAACACCAAAGAATTTTTATTTCTCACCAGCAATATATAGTAAAAAGAGAAGAAAGCTTAAACAAAATAACCTAGGCTTACACAAAGCATCAGGGGTGGGGAAATTCCAAGGAGTTACAGACTCCTAGCCAACAGGACACGTTACCAAGGCAACTATCTGTTTTCTGCTAACCACCTAACTATAAAGGAGCCACCTATTCTCTGGGAAAGAATTCATCTCTTAGGAGACAGAAGCCTAAACAAAAGCTTAGGCTCATAGCTACTTTAGGACTATAGCTAGTACAAAATGGTGTTCGCTAAGCCAAGGAAAATTCATATTTCTATTGGCTCCTGGCAGAAACTATGTTAAAAATAAGATATTTAATCTCATGTTGTAGCACAGCAAGAGCAATCAAGGAATTCAATTGGACCCACTAATCCTTGTAGGTGTAGTTGCTTGAATTCCATATCAAAGTAAACAGATTTAAACATGGTTGAGTCAGGTGTGAAGATGCACACCTTTAATCCCAGCACTTGGGAGACAGAGATGGAAAGATCACAACTTTGAGGCTAGCCTATGCTTCAAAGTGAGACTCTGTTTCAACAAAAGCAAAATAGATATATATTGTAATTACTTTCATAGAAATAAAAATCTGAACATCCATCATCCTGGTATCAAGTATGTGTATCAATCTCCACTTTTGCCAAACCAGCTAACCATTCATATCCCAAACCTTTGTTTGCAGGAATACCATGATACAGGATAGACCATGTCCAACTCAAGGCATGAGCACCAACTCCATGCTTGTCATTTTCAAACTTCATACACAGAATAATTTTGCTACCCTAGTAATTTCTGTGTTCTTCCCAATTCCTTGCTCTCCTTGGTGGTATCAGAAAATTCACATCAGGTATGGACTTCAATGAGCCATAGCACAGCTGATGTCTGCCAACTTTCCTTGTGTCTGTGATTAATGGAGATATCAGGAGCTGTGGCCTTTCCTTGTCCTTGGCAAGAGGCTTTTCAGAGGAAGTAAGAACAAGGATATACACAAAGACTGTATGGGAACAAAGGCAGAAATGCATAGGGAACAGGAAACCTGTGAATAAGAGAATGAAGGGGACTCCAGGTACAAAGAGAGAGGATTTATGAACCCCCAGGTATCACAGCTCCTCTGTTGTCTTTGTGTGTACAAATAACAGCATGTACAGATTTTTGGCTGGTGATTCTAATTGACTACCAATTGTAAATAAAATCAAGTCTGAACTGATGTAAACAAAATCCTTCAGAACAAATGTAGTTCTGAAAAGCAAAACCCATACAAAGTAGCTATCACATTCCATGCCAGGGTGTGGTGGAGTAACCAAATGAGTACCAAGATGACAGGTGCCACAGATGGTGCTCAAAGAAGATGCCAGGACTGGAGGCAGGGGGATGCTGCCCTCCTTTTTCCCTTATTTGTTTTTGTGGATGGTAGATGATAGTCATTCCACACAGTTTTCCTGCTCCTCTTTTCATTTTTTTTAGGTCCTGGGGATTGAAGTTTATGTTAGATTGAGACTGCATGATAAGAAAGCACTGTATCTACAAGCCCTCCTTTCATTTTTTACTCAGAGAGAGGGTCCCACCAAGTTATCCAGGCTGGCCTTCAACTTACTTTCCCAAGTAGGGCTCAAACTTGATCCACCCAATCTCCCTGACTAGGCTTGTCCTATTAGGCCTGGTTCCACAGCTCTTATAGATGGTGCTACAGAAAACTGTTCTCTCTCATAGTCATGGTTCCAAATTCTCAAGAGGGAAAATGATTTGTCCAGTTCTCACCAGCTGTCTCCTTCAACACAGATGAGCTGAGGCCTGCATTTGTTAATAATGCCTGACTGTAAGAGTCTATGTCTGTGGACAATATAGAAGTCAGGAATCAATTTTCTGAGTTTGTGGCTTGACTGCTCAACCATGACCAAAAGTTGGTCACAGGTAAATGACCTGATTGTCACTGCATCTTCAGAAAAATATTATGACATACATAATAAATATCAACCAACAGCAAAACCATGTTCAAGAGTCTGCTCAAGCCAGGTGCTGATGGAGACTTGCTGTTAGCATTGCTTATTACAGAGCAGCTGCTTCACAGGATTCATGGGACAGTAGCCCAGTGCTGAAAGTTGGAATTCCCTCACCTTTCTTCTCCTCTCAGCTCTACAGCATCCTATACTTGACCTTGTTTTTTGACCTATTACTTCAGTAATGTTTCTGGAAACTCCTCTGTCTCTCCCTATCCCCTGGGGCTTCTTCTCATATAGCTTGATCTCCTGTTTCCTGAGCCAGTGTCAGGAGCAAGACACTGTCTAGGCTATGATCAGTTTTCTATTTCTCTATCTTGGTCCATGTGAGAGGTTTATCTTCTAAAATACAAAATTATTCAAGTAAGAACTCCATGTCAAAATTTAAGTTCCACTGTGGTTCTAAACAGATGGGGTCTGAAGTGAATGTAGATCATGTTCTATATCATACAAAAAATGTGCTGATTTATGTAAATTATATGTTGATTCTAGGTACTGGATTTAGACTATCAATTCATTATTTTACATACTGTGTTTTAATTACCCATCATTCAATATTACTACATCAATTATAGTAGGGTGTTTTTGTTGATAGGTAAACAGAAAGCAACTTAATGCAACTTACATAATAAGTTGTTTTAACAGGCTGGAGAGATGGCTCAACAGGTAAAAGTTGATCCCCCAATGGAAAGAAAGAACCAATTCCCGAAAGGTCCTTTGACCACCATGGGTGTTCAATAGTGCATGCACTTATGTGTGTATACATATACATATATGCACACACAGACCAAACAATACAACAACAATAAATTAAATAGTAATAAAAAGCCAGGTGTAATAGCACAAACATATAATCTCAGCATTAAGGAGGCTAAGGCAGGAGAATCCTGAGTCCAAGGCAGCATAGGAGTACATAAAAGATCCCATTTAAAAGAGCTGGTTGGCAGGGCCATAGAGAACATTAAGGTCCAGTCTCTTTCCTGTTTTCCCTCAGCATCAGCCAGAGGTGACTTACTGAATGGCTTCTCTTAGGATGCTACAATGGCTGTCATAGTCCTAACAACCATAGAAAGAGTCCTCAGAAGGATTGCTTTTCATCACCAGTCAAACTCTTTCCCAAAAGCCTTAGGGAAAGCCTCACTGGGATAACTGAATCATGTCCAAGCTGACACTAATGGTAAGTAGGGTAGAACCCAATATTAGATTTCAGGACTAAGGCAGAACTGGTCTCCCAGAAGCATCTGTCCATACCTAACCTTCCAGTGTTCTGTTAGCAATAGTTTGGATAAATAAGTGACTGTGTCCACTCCACCTCCACATCCAGGTGGCACTTATATCCTGAAAATAAAGATGCCAGTCTCACTAAACCAAGACAGGGTGATTGATAATCTAAGCCACTTCCACTTAGCCAGCTGTCCTATTCCAGCTGTGTAGGAAGCTCAGCTGTGCCGAAATATGTAGTGATCATAAAAGCAACAGTGACAATAGCAGATGATTGATTAGCAAGCACAAATCTTTGCCAGGCCTGGGTTAAGTGCTTTACATACTACAGGGGATGCTGGTCCTGGTGTGGCAAGCAAGATACAACATTTAAAGAGTCATTCACTCTGATAGATGTATATGTGCAATCAGGCATCTGGAAATAGATGCTTCTTAAATTTTGGACCCTGTAGTCCTAGCTTGTCTGGCCCAACTTTCCAGACCCATCAAAACATTCAGAACTAATGACTCTCCATTACTAGGGGAGAAGGCTTAGGTACTCACAGAATCTCTCCCAAGGAACCACTCTCAGTTTTTTTTCCAAAGTCTTAATCCCTTTCACTGGCAACTGCCATCTAATGAATGTTAAATACAGGGTATAAAGTTTGAATATTTGAGCATCAGCTCAGATAAACTCAGAGAGGGGGTCATCTGCAATGCTCCACATAGCTTCAGGGATTGACCTAACTGGGCAATGAGAGAATGAAGACAGGACAAACACACAGACACGCAACAGAAAAGCTGGGCTTGTGTAGGCTGTAGTTACTTTGATGGAGGTCACCAACAGCAATGACAGCAATGAGTAACCTCAGTGCATTTATTTTATACATATGAATCAGAGGCAGGCTTATTATATGCAGATTATAAGGATGCAAGTTTAGCTAATCTCAGTAGTAGGTTTGTAGGGGAACAGTTTCAGACTGCAGTAGAGGAAGCTGTGGTTGATGGTTTTTGCATAGTCAGTATTTACACTCTGACCAGAGGAAGGCTTTGCCATACCTCTGAGTCTCCTCCAGGGAAGGTTTTTGACACTCTTATGCATCAGTAGCATTGGGGTCCTTGACATGGCTGTGCCCATGTCAACAATATATATTCACTCATGACTCCCTACAATCATCTTCCATCTAAAGCATCCCACAGTGTTAGATGAGGACTGTCTTGTAGCTATGCTACAGGTCTTCTTCTTTTGCTCCATGTATTTCTTTCACTGGTAAGGGTATTCACAAATACTGTGTATCATTCAAACCTCCAGCATGGAGATCTGCCTTCTCTTCTCAGACAGGGTCTTACTATGGTAGCTCAAACTAGCTTTGAACTCACAATTTCTTGCCTCACCCTTCCCAGTGCCCAAAACAGGTCCAACTGCTGAACTTGTCCCATAGATAATAAGTGCAGAAATAATCTCAAGAATGGACACTATCACTTTCATGATAAAATGAATGGCTGATAGACCTGATGAGCAAGTCAGTTCAGTTCTTAAAATCTGCCCTGGGGCAATGGAAGAAGGAAACAGTAGAAGTGAGCAAGCTGGTAGTGAAGCATAAGTGAGAGAGGGAGCAGATAATAATTACATGGAATTAATTAATTTTCTGAGATGGAATTACATCTCAGAAAAGAGAGATGTATTCCAGAACGACAATAAAAATCTGTGTGTTGTTAGTCAGCAATTTAAGCAAAATGTAAGATTTGACAATTATATGATGTATATTCATATTGAACCCCCTTTGGTACCATGTAAGTACCTACAATTTTAGGTGTCAATTTAAAAGTGATAAATGTGAATTACAGACATCTTTGGACACACACTATATAAGGAGAGATTAAATGTCCATATCCTGTAACCAAGACTACACTGGAAAAAACAGCAGAACCCTTTTGTTGGCTAAATGCTCAACCACAAAGAACATATCAAATTTTAGTCTCTGTTTTGTTGTTATTGTTTTGTCTTGGTTATCTTTTTATTGCTGTTATAAGATAATATGACCAAGGTAACTTTTAGAAAAAGAGAGTCTATGGGGGAGGGGAATTATAGTTTCAGAAGGTGAGTCCATGAACTTCAATCATGGCAGGGAGCAAGGCAGTAGGCTGGTATGGTGCTGGAGCAGTAGATAAAAACTTACATTTTTATCCACAAGTTGGAGGCAGAGAGAAAGACAAGAATTCATACATATAAGCCTACGGAGGCTATTCTCATTCAAACCACCAAATTTTGTTTTGTTTTGCTTTGCTTGGTTTTTGAGACAGGATTTCATGTAACCTAAGCTGACTTCCAACTTGTTGTATAGCTAGGAATGTTCTTGAACTTCTGATCTTCCTGCCTCTACTTCTTGAGTACTGGGGTTCCAGGTATGTACATCACAGCTGTTTTTATTTGATGTTAGGTGTGGAATCCAGAGTTTCCTGAATGCTAGGCCAGCACTCTGCCAGCTGAACTGCATCCATATTCCTGGTCTATGATGAATAGGTAAGACCTTTATACTTGGGATGGGATCATTTAAACTGGTGTACTTGAAAATCTCAAGTCCTAGGATTCTCCTAAAGCTTGAGACCTAAGCTTTGGCTTACTCCTTTCTGGTAAAGGTTAGTGCTCACTCACTCCTTACCTGAAGAGAAGTAAAACTTGTTGTAAAGGCTGTGCTAGACAGCCTTAAAAGTAGCCCCATATTTCCTGGCTCTGATAAACCTACTTTTTGGTAGTCTCTCTCTCTCTCTCTCTCTCTCTCTCTCTCTCTCTCTCTCTCTCT
>JADRCH010000093.1:205589-238599 GCA_019843965.1 Rhynchomys soricoides | reverse complement strand
ATCTATCTATCTATCTATCTATCTATCTATCTATCTATCTATCTATCTCTCAAAGGAATGGCTACATATCACTAAGAATTTCTACAGCAGCCATCCTTTTGGTGACCAAGCCAAAGATGATAGATCATAGATGTTCTACAGCTGAAATCTATGGTAATAATGATAGTGAGATCCTGGAAATAGATGCAAGGTAGTCACAAGTGTCATATTCCATAAAGAATGTCAAGAATGGTAATTAAACCAGAGACACTCTGATGAAAAGTTAGTATCTTTAGCCCAATTCTATATCCAAACCAATGTTCTGTCTTAGAATCTACTCACTGAAAATGAGGCAAGCTCTCTACAAAGAAGGGCTCTGTGACACCATGATGAATATATTATACTAAGCTTGATCCTTCTCTAAAAGTACCTATGTTCATTTATACAGGTAACTTTATACAGAGAAAGGGAGAAATTGTAAGCATTTTGAGAACAGTTGGACACAGACAGCAAGTTGACACTAAAATCTGGGGAGCCAAAGCAACATAACCCTCCCTGTCCCATTCAACTAGAGAATATATAAATGGATGCCAATTAAGAAATAGAATTTTTCTTGCAGTAAATACCCCACTACCTGGACTTGCCTAGTAAGCATTTTCTTGTCCATAAATTCATTGAGTGGATATATTTACTGGGAGAGTCCTGTACATTATCTTTTGAGAGCTTTTGAAACTGTCCATTCCCAGACTAGCCATAATAGTAAATAAAAAACAGTTTCTGGTTCTTATAAAAAGGCAGGTCTAAGGACACAGAAGTGGTGTGGGTCCCCATCACATTACCATTTAATTCACATGTCTGACCTCTACAAAAGCAGGCCACTGTGGGGGATGACTGTTGACTTGCTCAAAGTCCTGAGCACTGGACCCAATTGTAACAACTTTGCCATGTGGAATAACTTTTTAAAGTTAGCATTATGGTATGTAGCCCAAGCTGGACTAGAGAATGTGGTCCTCAGGCCTCTTTACTGTAGGGATTACAGATAAGTACCACCATGACTAGCTTCAGATGGAATAGCTTGACTAGAGCAGATTAGCATTGCCTCAGGAACAACTTTCAGCTACGGATTCAACAAACACATTCTTTCAGTCTCTATCATTAGGGAAGATCAGAAACAATTATTTACTTAGGATACACAACAATTGCAGTTCAGGTCACACTTCAATGCTCTGTGCACCTATGGAACCAGTAGCAAAATGTAGGAGGCCTTATTAAATGACTTGCTTTTCTGATGATAGGAGATAAGTCTTTCAAAGAGTCAACGACTCACACTATTGTTGGTTATTACTTCTACCAAGTAGAAGTAATACTTGGTATTACTTGGTATTGCTCATTAAATGAGCAAGTGTCTCATTTAATGATAAGGTTTGGTTAACACATATCTTTGTACCAGGAGAACAACAGTCAGTATTGTGATCAAGGAACTGACTCTGATCACCAGGAAGCTGTGGGACTGTGTTTTCAGAATGTGAACAGCAAGAACTATGTATGGTACACAGATAATCTAGTTTGGTATCTCTTGATGGAAATTTGGTTAAGTTTCAGTCAGAGCCTAATTTTGTGCCCACTAAGCAAACTACCTAAACCAGATAAAGAGAAGCTAGAACTGGTAGTAACAGTGAGTATTGAATGTACTCTTAAGAGCAGTTGCTACAGACAGATCTAGCTTGTTTTATTCACTGTTCTTTTGTAAATTTCCCCAGGTAAAGAAGCCTAAGGATATCTGGAGATTGATTCTCAGACCTTACTAAAGAAGCAAGTCAGCACATGCCTTTAATTCTAGCACTAGAAAAGCAGAGGCAGGAGGATCTCTGTCAGTTCAAGGCCAGCCTGGTCTCCAGAGCTAGCTCCAAGAAAACCAAGGCTACACAGAGAAACCATGTCTTGAAAAACCAAAAACCAAAACCAAAACAACAACAACAACAACAACAACAACAACAACAACAACAACAACAACAAAAACTGCAAGTGAATATATAGCATAGCATTCAGGGCCTGAAAGGTTTTCCCCTTCTGTGAGTAGTGTGGATAGCAACTGTGAAATGAACCCCTCTCCTGATACTGTCCTCTGCTGAAGAGATTCTTTACCCAAGATTACACTTCCCTTCTAGGGACAGCCTATGTTCAATGACTGATGAATGTAAGATTCTTACATTCCTCATATCAGTCCCCCTCATATCAGTTCAGGAGGGCTCTGAAGAATGGTTTGCAACGGCAGCCACTTTGGGATTAATGAGTTCATTCTTACAACTGTGTCATGATTTGTGTTCTCCCCCAGCTCAAAAAATGCTACCTTAGCTTTCCAAGAGGACACAAGACTACTTAGTGACCTCTCTGCATGCAAATTTTCATGTTGTAATCTATGTCTCAAGAACTCAACCTGCAGAGATAGGCAGCTCCTTTTCTACTATGAAGTCTCAGGGCAGGTGCTTTCAGAGGAGTTCACACAGCCCTTCTGTTGGGGCCTTCCTGAGGCAATGGGCAGAAAACTTCAGGCCCTGTGGTCCTTATTCCCTCACACACACACACACACACACACACACACACACACACACTCCACTTTACAGAAGCAACTCAAGTTTATGAGGCTTAGCAAAAATTCATACATCTTGATTTTGGAGCCTGTGTACTTAACTGCACTGAGATGGCTCAAATCCAGAGTGATGCTGGTTTTATGAATCCAGTTGGCTAATAAGTGATCTTTAGTAAGGTGCTTACATAGCTGTAGAAATCAAGTTTGTATCAAGTTTCACTTTCCTTCTAGAGTAAGGTTAGCGCTCCTGATCTCTTGAAGATTGTACAGTGACAGCATTAGACAGAGGAAATGGTCCATGTGAATGTGATTTAAGTGACCTCCACTATGACAGACAGGAAGATCACAATCGGCTGCTGAAGGCCACCTAGAAGCTTTCACTTCTTTTAATAACTTTGTTCTTGATTTCCATTCTCTGAAGTAAAGCGGGGGAAACTGACCTTTATGATTTAAAGAGCAGTCTGAATGTCAGCTACCGTTATTGTATGGTTTCTCTCCAGTGTGCTCTCTGAGGTTACATCTTTTCCTTCTTTTATCCCTGGGCCATATCCAGTATAGTAAGACTGCAAATTAATATTAGGCACCAAGTTAGAAACAAGTATCTGAAAGTACTGGGCTATCAGAATTAAGGTGAAATTCTAAACATATTACTTCTATTGTGAGCATTGTTTCACAGAGTGATTCTGAGACATCTTCATCAGAGAAGCATCCTGGAAAAGGTGTGAGAAGCTGTGCACAGACTATCTCTTCAGTGGAAACCTATCCCTGCAAACCTACTCTGAGCAGAAGTGTCAAAGCACATCATTCCTCTTGGCATGGTCCAACATCATTATAGGAGAGTGAACTCTAGAACACCCATTGGCTTCCTGTTCCTCAAAGCTGTTACTTTTAAAAATCCGGTTTTAACACAATTATACTGCAATCCTGTCTATTGCATGGTTCACTCAGTTCCTCTTCAGTATCTGATGCAACCTAGTGTTTTCCACTGCTTTCTAGTTTGCAGAGTTCCCTAGAAGACAGAAATGAAAGTGATGATTAAGAAGTTTGCACTCCAATTTCAAATGTTTGACCTAAACATTGATTTCCCCACTCAACCCCTCCCATTCCTGTCCTCTTGCCCTCCAAAGGGGGAAATTACAGTTTTAACACAGTATTAAACCTCTGTTTTTCACTGTTACATGTAGGTTTGCAATCTTTAGATGAAGATTTAGTCCACTTCCTGGGAACTACATGAAGTAGAACTTAGAGAAATCACATTCTTCTCCATTTTTTGAAAATATTGGAAGGTTTAAATGCTAGGAGTATATCACATCTTCATAATGTCACTTAGAAATAATGAAGCATATATACATCTTATCTGGGTTGACCCATTTTCTATATCCAGTCTTGCTTCCAGTTTAAATTATTCAAAGCATCATGTCTGAAATGGAGAGAAGCATGGGAAGAATTTAAAACAGTAGTAGGAAAGATGAGGATGATAGGGAATCTTTCATCAGGACTTTTCATGATATGCTCATGATTCTCTCTGAAACACCATTATATTTCTCACTTGAGTTTTTTGGTTTGTTTTTTTGTAAATGACTCAAACTTGAATAATATAGGCAGACTAAAACCAAAGGGGATCCATGGAATATAAATACAGGTAATTTCCAGGGCAGTCTGATGAAGATATGATCATTTGAAACTAAGGCCTACTGGAATCTGGCAGATAATTCAATATGTAAATTCACCATGGGGCTTTTAAAAAAATATATCATGAAATCTGCCAACATAGCAGAAGGTAAATTAACAGACAACTCAAATTATTCCTGAAGGGTCTTTTGTATGGATAAAGGAAACCTCTGGTATAGTCAACAGTTTAATATCTGAGCTCTCTACAACCTCAATGTATTTATTCAGAGCCAATCTTTATAATCATAAAACTACGCAAAACACTCACTGATTAGAAGTTTGCAGACTACTCATTAGCCTAATGTGTTAATACAAATTATGTTAATGAGACACTGTGATGGAGGATGGAGTGGGCTTCCAGGGTAGAGTTGCCTTATCAAGCCTTAAAGTAGAAGCAGAAACTGGACAAGAAAAGAGAAGGAAAAGAGTCTGGCAAGGAAGGCAGAATGGGCAAACATCAGGATGAACAAGAGAACAGCCCATGTACACAACCGGCAAGCATTCTCCTCATGCAGTATGTTTTCACATACAGTGTTCATGAAGCCACTGCATCCCCCATGGCTCTGGATTCTGGACAGACTGACTTTTGGGGGGACCTGTAGCCTGTGAAGTCTACTTCTAACAATCAATGATACCCAACAACACCCCAGGCTTTACTACCTCAGTGTCTCTCCATCACCACTAAGAGCACCTGGAAGTGAGCTGAGAAAGAAGCTCTCTCCAATTCCTCCATGATGACCTGCTGTCATGTAGAGATTCTGAGAGGTGCTCAACCTCTTCTGAATCTTTCAGAGAAATAGCCCTTGTGTCTTTTTCTCTTTCCTCTGTATTCCCTTGAAACCAAATTACTTGGGACTTGACTGTGTGAGGTACTGGGGTAGAAGTAGATTGCTAAATCAATCTAGAAAATCACCCCCCCTCCCCGCCATGTTCTCAGAATCCCCACCTTTTCAAAACCTGCCAGTTTGTAGTGCAGCCAAGTTCTTTCTCCCCATGTATGTTTGTCTCCAGGTAGCTGCTGCTTCCACCACCTTTGACTTTTGGCTGGTTTCATGCAAGTTTGTCAGAGGCCCTCTTTGTCTCATTCCTGACATGGGACATGGAAGAGGCCCTGCCACTTCACTGCTTCCTTCGGTCAGTACAAATGCAAGGTCCTTCAACACTCAAACTGGTAACAGCATGTGTTAGTAGAGGACAGTGGAGCAGTTAAGGATGTTGGTTCATCACACACAGTAGTAATTATGAGAGTTGTACTGTGCATATGGATTGTTATTCAATAAGTATACTTTTTTAAGGGCTAAGTGTATAGTTCAGTGATAAAGCATTTGCCTAGCTTGTGCTCAGGCCTGAGTTAGGTCTCCAGTACCTAAATAAATAAATAAATAAATAAATAAATAAATAAATAAATACCTAGTGGGTATAATATTAACAATCACTATCCATATCAGCTGCTGCTCATTTGTCCCCTTCTACTATTACTACTGTGTGGTAAAAGGAAAAGCTTCAGGAAAGTACAACTCACTAGGAAGATGAAATTTGATGTTGGTCAAATGGAACAAACTTTCAACACTAGGATAAGGAAGTTCTGATTGTGATCTATAACATGATGACCATGTTGATAATAGGGGACCAAATACCAATTTGGTGAGAGAGTAGTTTTTTCAGTGCATGCTGATACACAAATGATAACTGTGTAAGGTAATGGTTGAATTAACTCACCTTTGCTAATCATTTTACAACATATGTGTATATTAAATTTTCACATTGTATGGCTTAAATGCATATAATTTCTGGTAACTGTTTCTTAGTAAAGCTAAAATATATTTGAGGGTTTTTAAAACTTAATCTCTGTTTCCAGTTGGCTAGAGAAATACTCCCCTTTCTATGAGCCACCTGTGGTCACTAGAATAGAAAACAAGAACTGAGTTAGAGTCAAGCTCCAGCCCCACTCCCCCTCTGCTTGCTGACTGACTCATAAATGAACACCTTATGTTACTTAGAAATGCCATTGGACTGAGCACTACTTTATGTGAAAGATTTGTACCCTTTAAAAAGGCCCTAGTTTGAGGTGTACTTAGTTAAAAAATATATGGTACAAAAATGATCACTTCTTACTACTCAGGCTAACAACAGAATAACAGTAAGTGACCACTACCCAAAAGTTTCTAGAGTACCAGAAGAAAAGTTTGCTCTTTGGTAAAACTCAGCAGTGGTTAAATCCACCTCTGAAGACAGCATCCCCCTCATAGTGGGGTTGCTGGCTCTATCACTGTTCTGAGGGAAACCCTAAAGCTCTGTGGGGTTTTCTTGTTTTTATAGATATTTCCTCTGGTATCTGCACTGAGGCCCTTCTGATTCTCTTCAGACTAAGTGCACCAAAACACACCCTACTTTCCTGGAGTTCATCCCACAACTATTTTTAATCAGTTCAGAGAAATCTCAGGGAAACATGTATATCATTTCTATGACTTCAAAAAAACAAAAACAAAAACAAAAACAAACAAACAAACAAACAAAAAAAACCCACACTCAATCTCTCTAGGCCACAGTTTCTTTATCAGAACAATTAGATCTTGAATTCCTATGTCATATGAACTTGGCAAAAGTGCAAAGCAATTCCCCACTATTTCCTGTTTTTCTGTTCTTTCTGGTTAGTTCCACAGACTTCCACTGTGGACTATGTCCATATCTATATTATTTTCAGCTCCTTGAATAGATACTGTCCACTCCACATTGACCCACTTAGCCAGGCAAGGCCCACCCCTCACAGTTTTGATAGTAAATTCTTGCTTAGAGAAGAGACAAAATAAAGAATGTGTGACTGAATGGATTAGTTTGCTTATTCATTCAGCAAATATTTATTTGATCTCATGATCTCTTTTCTTAAAGATTGTAGTTTATTAAGAACCTAATCTACTTGTTGGGTAGAGACAGAAGGGTGCATGGAGGTTTCCTTGAAGCAATGAGGTCTTATGGAACCCTGAATGGAGAATAGGAGGTAATAGGAAAATAGAAAAGAAACCAAAGAACTGGTCCAATGTCCTGCGGTGGGAGAGGAGGAAGGCATGAATGACTGAGTGCATGCATGCATGCATGAATGGATGGATGAATGAACAAACAGAATAATCAATGAATGGGCAACCTCGCTAGTTACCCACATTCTGCCTCTCACTGTGGCTTTGTCAAGTAGCACATTGCCATAGTCAAGCCCTCACAGATGCATGTCTCATCCAAAAAGTCTGTATGGATAGTGAGATTCCTACTGTGGTGTTTCTGAGCTTGTTCATGTTTTGTTTGTTTGGTGGCCTTGTGTTAAACAATGCCAGGAGCCCGAAGAACCTGGAAAACAGGAAGAACAGTTTGCAAGTTTGCCTTGTGGAGTCTGGAATCCCTGCTTACCTTAATTATAGGCAGGTGGGTGTCTAGGAGCTGGAATCTTTTTTCAGACGAATAACACTTTTTAATCTAATCTGTGGAAAGCCCTGAAGCTCTCCCTATCCAGGGCCTTCAAAGATAGATAAAATTACTCAGTAGTGATATCCACAAGTTTACTCATTCCATCTTTCCTTCTCAGAAATGGCTATCTTCCTTCCTCAGATTCCTGGGTGCAGTGATGGATTCTACACTCGAAATTCCATGTTCAGCTAATACAGTGGGATTTCTATAAATGTGTGCCTGGTTCCTGAGATATTTCAAGGCTTCGGTGGTATATCTCAGGATTCTTTTACTCCAAGGAGATTTTCCTTTGCTTTTCATAAATTCAACCAGAGTTTCTAATGAGCAACTTATATTTTAGCTCTTTCTATTCTCAACAAAATTGAAACACAAATGGTCTGTAAGAAGCTAAGGGGTTTTGGTGTTAGGTTTTGTTTTGTTTTTCCCTTTTTTTGTATGTTTTTCAAAAAATGTAGTAAGTATAATGTAGAATTTAACTTTGTTTTTATTTCATGAGGTGAAAAATTCTCAAGGGAGATCAATTTATCAAGCAGAAAGAAAAAGAAAAACTTTAGCCATTTCTGAAAAGGGAAGAGGGAGGGAGGAAAACCCTGTGGATATTCCTACTGTTCATTTTAAAGGCCCTGGAGTGGGGTGGTTCATGATTTTCCACAAATTAGATTAGAAGGTGGCATTCCTCTGAAAAAAGAAAAAAAGATGGGAGCTGTTGGATACCCACCTGCCTGTAATTAAGGTGAGCAGGGATTCCAGACTCCACAGGGCAAACTTGCAAACTGCCTCACAGGCTTTTCAGCTGCATGGACCATGGACCATGAAGACTTTTCAGCATCTGCTTCTCCAGTTAGTCCCATCACTATAAACTCAATTCACATCTGACTTAGAACAAGAGAGCTGGCAGTTCAGAAGGATCCCTAAATGACCATGGGTCAGCTTGTCTGGCACCTGCATGAGAAAACAAAAAAAGAGACTCTGTCTCAAGTAAGAAGAAGGTGAGGACCCATGCTGAAGCCAAGGAGCATCACATCACACACATGATCACATTTATACATAAGAATGAATTCTCTCTCCCTCCGTCCCTCCTTCCCTCCATCCCTCTCTTCCTCCCTCCTTGCTCCCCACCCTCAAAAGACTATCTCGTTCACACACACAGGCAAACACAATGGTAGTATGGCTATCAAGAGTAACTCTTACTCTTATGTGTAAAAGACATTAATAGTAAATGATGATGTTATAGTATTTAGTATTTACATTTTGTAATACAATAATAGAAGTTTACAAACATTAGAAGTCTAAATTACAATACAGATGAGTAAAACTTTGAAAATAAATTCTTTTTTTTTTTTTTGGTACAACATTTTTAAGTCTCAGAATAATCTAAGCAGGTCACTGGAGTTTCTAGCCTCATTTTCCTATTTTTTTTTCTTCTCTCTCTCTCTTTTTTTTTGTTGGACATTTTCTTTATTTAAATTTCAAATGTTATCCCCTTTCCTGGTTTCCTCCACTCTCGGAAACCCCCTATCCTATCCCCTCTCCCCCTGCTTCTATGAGGGTGTTCCCCCACCCATTCCCACCTCCCTGCCCTCCATTCCCCTACACTGGGACATCTATCGAGCCTTCATAGAATCAAGGACCTCTCCTCCCACTGATGCCTGACAAAACAGCTGGAGCCATGCCTACTACTTGATTGGTGGCTAGTCCCTGGGAGCTCTGAGGGGTCTGGTTGGTTGATATTGTTCTATAGTGTTGCAAACCCCTTCAGCTCCTTCAGTCCTTTCTCTAACTTCTCCATTGGGGACCCACGATCAGACCAATGGTTGGCTGCAAGCATCCTCCTCTGTATTTGTAAGGCTCTGGGAGGACATCTCAGGAGACAGCTATATCAGGCTCCTTTTAGCAGGCATTTCTTGGCTTGCTGGGGTTTGGTGACTATGTATGGGATGAATCCCCAGGTGGGACAGTCTCTGGATGGCTTTTCCTTCAGTCTCTGCTCTACATTTTGTCTCCATATTTGTTCCCATGAGTATTTTCTTCCCTTTTCTTTTTTTTTTTCATACTTTATTTAAATTTCAAATGTTTCCCCCTTTCCAGATCTCCCCTTTGGAACCTCCCCATTTCCTCCCCCCTCCCCCTGCCACTGTGGGGGTATTCTCCCACCCACCCACCCACCCACTCTCACCTTCCCTCCTTGGCATTCTTTTCTACTGGGGGAATCTAACACTCTCAGGCCCAAGAACCTCTTGTTCTTCCTTTTTCTAGGAAGGACCAAAGCACTCACACTTTGGTCTTCCTTCTTCTTGAGCTTCATGTAGTCTGTGAATTGTATATTGGATATTCGGAGCTTTTGGGCTAATATCCACTTATCAGTGAGTGCATATCATGTGTGTTCTTTTGCGATTGGATTACCTCACTCAGGATGATATTTTCTAGTTACATCCATTTGACTAAGAATTTCATGAATTCATTATTTTTAATAGCTGAATAGTACTCCATTGTGTAAATGTACCACATTTTCTGTATCTATTCCTCTGTTGAAGGACATCTGGGTTCTTTCTAGCTTCTGGCTATTATAAATATGGCTGCTATGAACATAGTGGAGCATGTGTCCTTGTTATATGTTGGGGGATCTTATGGGTATGTTTCCAGGAGTGGTACAGCTGGATCCTCAGGTAATACTATGTTCAATTTTCTGAGGAACCACCAGACTGAATTCCAGAGTGGTTGTACCAGCTTGCTATCCCATCTTTGACAGCACCTGCTGTCACCTGAGTTTTTGATCTTAGCCATTTTGACTAGTGTGAGGTGGAATCTCAGGGTTGTTTTGATTTGCATTTCCCTGATGACTAAGGATGTTGAACTTTTCTTTAGGTGCTTCTTAGCCCTACGAGTTTCCTCAGTTGAGAATTCTCTGTTTAGCACTGTACCCCATTTTTTAATAGAGTTATTTGATTCTCTGAAGTCTAACTTCTTGAGTTCTTTGTATATATTGGATATTAGCCCTCTATCAGATGTAGGATTGGTAAAGATCTTTTCCCAAACTGTAGGTTGCCGTTTTGTCCTATTTACATGGTCCTTTGCCTTACAGAAGCTTTGTAATTTTATGAGGTCCCATCTGTCGATTCTTGATCTTAGAGCACAAGCCATTTGTGTTGTGTTCAAGAACTTTTCCCCTGTGCCCATGTGTTTGAGACTTTCCCCCACTTTCTCTTCTATTAGATTCATTGTATCTGGTTTTATGTGGAGGTCCTTGATCCACTTGGACTTGGGCTTTGTACAGGAAGATAGGAATGGATCAATTTGCATTCTTCTACATGTTAACCACCAGTTGAGCCAGTACCATTTGTTGAAAATGCTGTCTTTTTTCCACTGGATGGTTTTAGGTCCTTTTTCAAAGATCAATTGACCATAGGTGTGTGGGTTCAATTCTGGGTCTTCAGTTCTATTCCATTGATCTACTGCCTGTCACCATACCAATACCCTGCAATTTTTATCACTACTGCTCTGTAGTACAGCTTGAGGTCAGGGAGGCTGATTCCCCCAGAAGTTCTTTTATTTTTGAGAATAGTTTTTACTATGCTGGAATTTTTGTTATTTCAAGTGAATTTGAGAATTGCTCTTTCTGAGTCTATGAAGAATTGAGTTGGAATTTTGATGGGGATTGCATTGAATCTGTAGATTGCTTTAGGCAAGATGGCCATTTTTACTCTATTAATCCTGCCAATCCATGAGCATCTTTCCATCTTCTGAGGCTTTCTTCAATTTCTTTCTTCAGGGACTTTAAGTTCTTGTCATACAGATTTTTCACTTGCTTGGTTAGAGTCACACTAAGGTATGTAATGTTATTTGTGACTATTGTGCAGGGTGTGGTTTCCCTAATTTCTTTTTCAGCCTGCTTATCCTTTAAGTAGAGAAAGGATACTGATTTGTTTGAATTAATTTTAAAATTAATTTACTGAAGTTTGTTGAAGTTGTTTATCAGGTTTAGTTCTCTGGTGGAATTTTTGGGGTCACTTAAGTATATGATCATAGCATCTGTAAATAGTGATATTTTGATTTCTTCCTTTCTAATTTGTATCCCTTTGACCTCCTTTTGTTGTCTAATTGCTCTAGCTAGAAATTCAAGTACTATATTGAATAGATAGGGAGAGAGTAGGCAGCTTTGTCTAGTCCCTGATTTTAGTGGGATTGCTTCAAGTTTCTCTCCATTTAGTTTGATGTTGGTTACTGGTTTGCTGTATTATTGCTTTTACTATATTTAGGTATGGGGCTTGAATTCCTGATCTTTCCTACAGTTTTAACATGAAGGATGTTGAATTTTGTCAAATGCTTTTTCAGCATCTAATAAAATGATCATGTGGTTTTTTTTCCTTTGAGTTTGTTTATGTAGTGAATTACACTGATGGATTTCTGTATATTGAACCATCCCTGGGATGAAGCTTACCTGATCATGCTGAAGGATTGTTTTGATGTGTTCTTAGATTCTGTTGGCAAGAATTTTATTGAGTATTTTTGTATCAATGGTCATAAGGGAAATTGGTCTGAAGTTCTCTTTCTTTGGACTTTCTGTGGTTTAGGTATAAGTATATTTGTGGCTTTCTAGAACAAATTGGGTAGTCTTCTTTCTTTTCTATTTTGTGGAATAGTTTGAAGAATATTGGTAATATTGGTAATATTTGAATGTCGGATAGTATTCTCCACTACACCCATCTGGTCCTGGGCTTTTTTGGGTTGGGAGACTATTAATGACTGCTTCTATTTATTTAGGGATTATGGGCTGTTTAGATGGTTTATCTGATCCTGTTTTAACTTTGGCACCTGGTATCTGTCTAAAAAATTGTCCATTTTATCCAGATTTTCCAATTTTGTTGAGTATAAGCTTTTGTAGTAGGAACTGATAATTTTTTTTTTTGAATTTACATGGTTTTTGTTGTTATGTCTCCCTTTTCATTTCTGATTTTATTAATTTGGATACTGTGTCTGTGCCCTCTGGTTAGTCTGGCTGAGGGTTTATCTATCTTGTTGATTTTCTCAAGGAACCAGCTCCTAGTTTTGTTGATTCTTTGTATAGTTCTTTTAGTTTCTACTTGTTTGATTTCAGCCCTTAATTTGATTATTTCCTGCCTTCTACTCCTCTTGGGTGTATTAGCTTCTTTTTGTTCTAGAGCTTTCTGGTGTACTGTCAAACTGCTAGTATATGCTCTTTCCAGTTTCTTTTTGGAGGCACTCAGAGCTATGAGTTTTCCTCTTAGCACTGCCTACATTGTGTCTCGTAAGTTTGGGTATGTTGTACCTTCATTTACATTAAATTCTAAAAAGTCTTTAATTTCTTTCTTTATTTCTTCCTTGACCAAGTTATCATTGAGTAGAGGGTTGTTCAGCTTCCATATGTATGTGTGCTTTCTGTTGTTTTTGTTGGTATTTAAGACCAGCCTTAGTCCATGGTGATCTGATAAAGTGCATGGAATTATTTCAGTGTTCTTGCATCTGCTGAGGCCTATTTTGTGACTGATTATATGGTCAATTTTGGAGAAGGTACTATGAGGTGCTGGGTAGAAGGTGTATTCTTTTGATTTAAGATGAAATGTTCTATAGATATCTTTTAAATCCATTTGGTTCATAACATCTGTTAGTTTCACTGTGTCTCTGTTTAGTTTGTGTTTCCATGATCTGTCCATTGCTGAGAGTGGGGTGTTGAAGTCTCTCACTATTATTGAGTGAGGTGAGATGTGTGCTTTGAGCTTTAGTAAAGTTTGTTTTATGAATGTGAGTGCCCTTGCATTTGGAGCATAGATGTTCAGAATTGAGAGTTCTTCTTGGTAGATTTTTCCTTTGACGAGTATGAAGTGTCTTTCCTGATCGTTTTTTATAATTTTTGGTTTAAAGTTGATCTTATTTGATATTAGAATATTAGATATTAGATATTTGATATTAGAATATTAGAAAAGCTTGTTTCCCAGGACCATTTGCTTGGAAAGTTGTCTTCTAACCTTTTACTCTGAGCTAGTGTTTGTCTTTAACCCTACATTGAGGTTAAAGTGAGGTGCATTTCCTGTATGCAGCAAAATGCTGGGTCCTATTTATGTATCCAGTCTGTTAGCCTATGTCTTTTTATTGGGGAATTGAGTCCACTGATGTTAAGAGATATTAAGGAATAGTGATTGTTACTTCCTGTTATTTTTGTTGTTAGAGGAGGAATTATCTCCTCTATATGTGTGGCTATCTTCTTTTGGGTTTGTTGACAGATTAACTTTCTTGCTTTTTTCTAGGGTATAGTTTTCCTCCTTGTGCTGGTGTTTTCCATCTATTATCCTTTGTAGGGCTGTATTTGTGGAACGATAATGTATAAATTTGGTTTCACGGTGGAATATCTTGTTTTCTCCATCTATGGTAATTAAGAGTTTTGCTGGGTATTGTAGCCTGGGCTGGCCTTTGTGTTCCTTTAGGGTTTGTATGAGATCTGCCCAGGATCATGTAGCTTTCATAGTTTCTGGTGAGAAGTCTGGTGTAATTCTTATAAGTCTGCCTTTATATGTTACTTGAGCTTTTCCTTTACTGCTTTTAATATCCTGTCTTTGTTTAGTGCATTTGGTGTTTTGTTTATCATGTGATGGGAGGAATTTCTTTTCTGGTCCAGTCTATTTTGAGTTCTGTACGATTCTTGTATGTCACAGGCATCTCTTTGTTTAGGTTGGGAAAGTTTTCTTCTATTGTTGAAGATATTTACTGGCCCTTTAAGTTGGGAATCTTCACTTTCTTCAATAACTATTATCCTTAGGTTTGGTCTTCTCATTGTGTCCTGGATGTTTTGGATTAGGAGCTTTTTGCATTTTGCATTTTCTTTCACTTTTGTGTCAATGTTTTCTATGTTATCTTCTGCACCTGAGTTTCTCTCATCTATATCTTGTATTTTGATGATGACACTTGCATTTATGACTCCTGATCTCTTTCCTAGGTTTTCTAACTCCAGGGTTGTCTCCCTTTGTGATTTTTTAAATTGTTTCTATTTGCATTTTTAGTTCCTGGATGGTTTTGTCCATTTCCTTTGCCTGTTTGATTGTGTTTTCCTGTAATTCTTTAAAGGATTTTTGTGTTTCCTATTTAAGGACTTCAACCTGTTTACCTGTGTTCTCCTGTATTTCTTTAAGGGAGTTATTTATGCCCTTCTTAACCACCTCTATCATGAGAAGTGATTTTAGGTCTGAATCTTGCTTTTCCAGTGTGATGGTGTATCCAGGACTTGCTATGGTGGGATAATTGGGTTCTGATGATGCCAAGTAACCTTAGTTTCTGTTGCTTATGTTCGTTAGCTTGCCTCTGGCCATCTGGTTATCTCTAGTTCTACCTGCCCTCGTTATATCTGACTGAAGCCTGTCCTTCCTGTGATCCCAGTTGTGTCAGAACTTCAGAGAGTCCAGCTGTTTCTAGGATCCTGTAATTCTGAGATCCTGTGATCCTGAGATCCTGGGAGTGTCAGAGCTCCTGGGAGTTAAGCTACCTCTGGGTTCCTGAGATCCTGGTGTGACCAAGCTCCTGGGATCCTCTGTTCCTGCGATCCTGTTATTTTGTGTTCCTGGGCGTGTTAGAGCGCCTGTGAGTGGAGCTTCCTTTGGGTGTTGTGGGGCTGGCAACTGCTCTGAGTGCGGCAAGATATGGTGTCTTCACAGGAGCAGAGCAGCTAGGATTCTGCCCCAGTAGACAGGACCTGGTGGAAAGAGTGGAAGGAAAGTGGTATTAGGGGGAGGGCAGGGTTTTGGTGGGTGATGAGGCCACAGGGCTCAAGGACTTGAGATGGGGTGGGGTTGGAGGGATTCTTACCAACTGCCCTGAGTGCCTCGGATCCTCTAGGATGGGTCAGGATATTGTCTTCATGGGAGTAAACCAGCTAGGAGTCTAGGGACTAGGCAGAAGGCGAAAATAAATTTTTAAAATGCCATTGACACAAATAAAAGCTGCATTGGCTGTTTACAAAGTTGCTAATCCTTCAGAGCATGCTCCTGGGAACCAGGACAGTGTCTGAGGAACTGCAATGAAAAAACTCTAACCCTGCATTCTACCTACAAAACTTTTGGCTCAGAAGGGGTATCCTACTCATACCTGAAAGTGGTTTTCTTAGCCAATGCTTTCCAATAAACTCTGACCAGGACAAGCTGACTTTCCCTCCTGTCTTTTCCTGCTTAAGAACACTGTGGGACACACAGAGGAGAATCCAGGAAGTCCTGAGGAAATGATCTCAGCATTAATCCCTCTTTGTACTACAGCTCTAACTTCACATCAGGCCACTTCTGTGTTTTGGATGGGAGCCAGAAGGTAATTCCTTGTGCTTCAGTAAAGCACCCATAAGTCATTAAAACAAACAAACAAACAAACAAACAAAAACAAAACAAACCCCCAACAAAATCCCTTAGAATATGCTTGAAACTATGGGTGTTCTGAACTAATAGGATGATAGTTTGATCTTACCAAATCCTTTTATGTTAATGTGATTTACAAGATAGTTTTTAAAAGTTTCTTTCAACTTTAGGATGGACTATGAAACAAATTCTTTACACATCTTTTTTCCCCCTTCATTTATTCACTTTACATCCCGATTGCAGCCCCTTTCCCTCCTCTTTTCCCAGTCCTACCCTTACAAATCCCTCTCCCCATTACTTCCCCTACTCCTCAGAGAAGAGGAAGCCCCCACCTTCGGTAACAGCCTACCCTGGAACATTAATTTGTAGCAGGAGTAAGCACATCTTCTCCCGCTGAAGCCCAACCAGGCAGTCCAGCTAGAGGAAGGGGATCTAATGGCAGACAACAGAGTCAAAAACAGCCCCTGCTCCAACTGATAGGGGACCCACATGAAGACCAAACAGCACATCTGCTACAAATGTGTAGTGGGCCTAAGTCCAGGCCCTGAATGCTCTTTGGTTGGTGGTTCAGTTTCTGTGAGCCCCCATGGGCTCAGGTTAGTTGTGCACATATTTCTTGCTTAGTGACTAGGTGGAAGAGTTTCCACGAACCAGCCATTAAGTTCCAAAATGTCCATATACAGCTTAGAAATCATTTGTTCTTTTAACTTTTGTATTTCTAAAATCCTACTTCTATTTAAACAACTTAACCCAGGCAGAACTATTAGATTTCCTACGGCTGCCATTTTTTTTTTTTCATTTTTTATATAGTGTTAAGGTTAGAAAAATGTGCTCCACCATTGCCAGGCAAGTACCGGCATCAAACTGGACATCTATCTCTGCTCCACCTTAATGGTGTCTTTCTTAATTAGGTGATGAACCCTGGTCTCATAGAAGTTATATACAAGAAGGACAGGTCATGAAACCCAGATGCAGATTTGTAAGTGCAAGAGTAAATCATACATCCTGGGCATAGAAGCAGTTTCTAGGGTGAACAAGCATTGCCTGGTGCTGGTACAAATATGCACATGTATAGCGTTGTTTCAGTCTGTGTGGAGTTCATGTGAACCCTTGTGCCCGGTCTCTTTCTATACAAAGTGAGTATACCTTATCTTGTATAAGTCTTCTGTCCTGCTATAATCTAGAAATTGACATATTGACCACCTTCCAGGAGTCAGCCAAACACAACAGCTTGAAATTGACCAAATACTTTTACTTTTATCTTAAATGACAGAATCAAAATCCCAACATATTTTGTGTGATCTAACAAGATGAAAGACTGAAGTTCCATTTAAGCATTTACGTAATCCCAAGGTCCAGGCAGAGGAAGTTTGAATAAAGACAAAGAAGGTAATTCTAGTTTCCTTGAACAGTTAAAGATTTATATCGGTCTTCCTCAAACTCACTGATGTGATATTACAAAGATTTTCTCAGAAAAATATATCAAGTAGCCAAGAGAATCTGTACAGGGAAAAGACCCAGGTTACAGGAATGGCAGAGCAGCAGGCCAATAGTGGAAAAGCTTGTGTGAAAGCCACTCTGAAAGGGAGGGTACACATGTTCCCACAACAGTGTTGCTCATAGGAAGGACAGAGGATGCATGTCTGCATCCATTTCTCCCTGCTCTTGACTGGATGCAATGTGACCAGCTACTGAAAGCTCTAGCTACTGTGACTGCACTGCAGTGAAGGACCTGGAACTGTAAGTCAAGAAAACTCCTTGCTCCCCTAAATTGCTTTTTGTCAGAGTATTTTGTTGCAGCAACAGAAATGAAGCTAGTTTACCTGTAGGAAGTGCATTGTGGACAATGTTGCCAATTATGGTGAATTTACAGGGGAGTGTAACCCTATTGTTAGTTGAGAAGCATTTATGTATTTTTACAAAGAGAACTCTTGGGAATTTAGAATGTGATCACATCTATAAAAGTTCAATAAACACTGAGGGGAAACCTGAGGAAGGAGGATATTGAGTTTGAGGCTCATTTTGTTGTTTTATTTTTGATTTGAGACAAGGTCTTATTATGCAGCCCTGGCTGACATGAAACTCCCTATATAGCTAGCCTCAAACTCAGTCATCTCTGGGCCTCTCAGAATGCTGGGATTAAAGGTGTGCTCTATACCATTCTCTACTTGAAACCTAATCTTATTTAAAAAAAAAAAAAAAAAGGAGGAGGAGGAGGAGAAAAAGAAAACTCACTAGAAAGGCTAAAAACCAAAACTCTCTCAAGTTCATATTTTAAAAGACAGAAGGTGGGGGCTGAAGAGATGGCTCAGTGGCTAAGAGCACACACTGCCCATCCAGAGGATCAGAGTTAGCTTCCCAGGAGATTGCCTCTGGACTCCTCCAGCAGCTGAGTTCAAGTTCACATACCCACATGCAGGCACACATGTAACAAACAAACAAACAAAATCAGATTTTTTAAAAAAGAAGTTGAAAAGTTGAAAGGGAGGAGAGAGAGAATGAGAGAGAGAGAGAGAGAGAGAGAGAGAGAGAGAGAGAGATCATCCCAGCATGCAATGCAACCTGAAGGTGCTGAGGGCCAAGGCAACTTAGTTCATCTAAGCTAAACATGAAAAACAACAGTGCAAATCTCGAAATGGCTAGGACCTTGGCAACCTCAGGCACCCCAAGTAAGATAGACTACTAAAAACTACTAAAAGGGCTGAGGAGACAATTGAGCTGCAAGCTTTCAGCACTTCCCTGATCCACTGCTTTTCTTCTCCAGCCCCTACAGAAGGTAGAAGGCTTATTCTGACTGTGACTAGTTTGAGAACTGTGACAACTACAAAATGCCAAGACCCCAGTTCCTGGTGCCCTAATCTCCACTAGGCTTCCCAAACATTGACAATTTTGGCCAGAGATAAGAAACTTTTTTTTGGGGGGGTGTGTCAGATTAGCTCAAGACAGAAGATCAAAGGATAAGAATTCCCCTAGTTTGCTTTACATTCCAATTTAAAGTCAACAAACATGGGTTGAGGATGTGTGACAGTGGCAGAGTACTTAACTACAGAATTCCAGGTTTGATCCCTAGCACTGAGGTTGGGGAAACAGACATAAAAAGCCCCATTTACTAGTTCAGGGCTTCCAATCATCTATTTAGACTTCTCTAATTCTTGATAGACATCAAGGATTAGTAGATCTCTAAAGAAAGCCTCAAACAAACAATACAAAATGAAACAAAACAGATAAGTTCAGTTTGGATGGATAAATATGTAGTGACTAGAAGTGAGTAAGTGGAGAGAGAGAGAGAGAGAGAGAGAGAGAGAGAGAGAGAGAGAGAGAGAAAATTCTCTGCCTTTGAGTATGAATAAGGAATATACGTAATGTAAATAGCAACATATGAGGTATATAAAAAGAGAGATTAGAGACTGATAAAGACTTGGTGATGAGCAGGCTATGCCAAAGCATTCCTTCTCCCTGAGGGACCAGTCACATGATGGTATAGTAGAGAACAGAGTTTATTCAGGGCATGGGGAGGGGAGTTAAGAGGGTAGTAGAGGCAGAGAAAAGCAGAGAGAGAGAATAGAGGAGAAGAGTAGACACCGGCCATGAGCACATGGAGATAGGATGGAAGGGAATGGGGAAGGGAGGGGGGAAGGGCAAGGGGACAGAACAGGAGCTAGAAGGGAAGAGCAAGAGGGCAAGAGAGGAAGGAGGGGGCAAGTAGCCTCTTTTATAGTGGGTCAGGCCTACCTGGCTGATGCCAGGTAACTGTGGGGAGGAGCATACTTGGCTGTTGACAGATAACTGTGGGGTGGAGCTTAGACAGAATGCTAATACTTGGTAATAATGGTAATGATCCTCAAGAAGGATCAGAAAATGAAGCTAAAGTATTGCAGAGAGAGGAGCAAAATAATGAAAAGACAAGACAAGAAATTAGACAGTTAGTATAGGAATTCTAATATTTCCAACAAAAATTTCAGGTGGTGGTCACAGAAAACAAAAGGGCAGGAATCATTAGTATGATGATGCAAGGCTATTTCTCAGCAATGAAAAGTGAGACTCCAAGTTTCCTGAAGGGCCCACTGAGGATATAGAACAATGTGGTGTGAGAACAAATGCTTGCCCAAAACACATTATGATGAAATTTCAGTATACTGTAGACAATAGGAGTCAAGACAAGAGGAAGAGGAATGAACTAGGGAGGGAACTGTGGGTGCTCCTCAGCAAAAGGAAAGCTGTTCGCTCTCCAACAGCCTGGGGAGTGCTCCCCCTGAGAACATAAAGGGTAGAGTGGTAGGAAGAGCAACTTAAGAGGGAAACAGAAGGAGGGAATAATAATAATGGCAGCTGACCTCAAGTCTCTTAGAAGGTGTCTACTAAAAGAAAGACACAGAAAACTAAGCAAATGGGGAAGGGCAGGGGGAGAAATGGCAGGGCAGGAGGAGAAGAGGAAATAACCATAGACCAAAATATTCAGCTGGATTGTATTTGCATAGATGAGGTGCGTCACATAATTTATTCCACACAAAAAATATCTGAAAGGCTAGGATATGGTGATACAGAGGATGAGCTGGACCCTTATTGATGATATGAGATTATTATGCTAGCTGGGCATGGTAGTGCTACCTTTAATCCCAGCACTAGAGAGGCAGAGGCAGGCATATATCTGTGAGTTTGAAGCCAGCCTTGTCTACAAAGTGAGTTCCAGGACAGCCACAGATACAGAGAGAAACCATGTATTGAAAAACAAAACAAACAAAACAGAAGAGAAAAAGACAGAGAGACACAGAGAAAGATACGATTATGTCTAAACATCACAATTCCTCAGAATATAAACCAGGGGATACATGCAGATTAATTCCTAGGAAGTTGGTATATACAGCAGTAAAAATTAAGAGACTACTGCAAACAAGGGAGGTCTGACATCTAAGGTCATCCTCTCAGCTCTGTCTGCAGGTGTGTACACACGTGCGCGCTCACACACACATACACACAAATGAGTTCCCTGAGCTCATTCCTTGTTTGTTTTTTTTTTTAACAAAAAATTCTAAAAAATTAAAATAGGTATAGGGTTGTTGCTCAATGATAGAACATTTGCCTTGCATGCAAAAGGTTCCTATGGGAGTAAGAGAAAGACCTGGGGAAAAATTCATAGCTACTGCTGTATGTTGGTTTCTGGTCTAAATCTAAAGCATGTATCCAATTGGTTAACTTTCACAAGTCTGTGAAGGATATACTTAGATTGTGCTCCTTTTATAGACAAGGAAACTGAGGGACAGAAAGCTTATATTATTCATTAAAAGCTAAGAAGCATCAAAGCTGGATCTAAACCTAGACTCTGGAATCCTCTGCTCAGACCTTAACTACAATATTCTGTTCTGAGCACCACCCTTCCTCCCCCTTCAGAAGTAGAATGAATACAACCATAAGAAATTGAACAGGCTATGAGAAGACCAAAAGCCACGAATGTGAATGCTTTTCAGTGGTGCTACTCTAATTTGATAAGGAAGGATTGGACTTGTTCTTTACATCTTAGATATGACAATTCTAATTAACTTGAAATTAGTTGGAAATGTTCTTCTTAGTAGCTTTCTATTAGGTTTAGATTACTATTAGGACACACTTGAGACAGACTAGCTTTATGTGCTGTGTGTGTGTGTGTGTGTGTGTGTGTGTGTGTGTGTGTTAAAGCTGTCCTGTAACTCTATGTATACAGGTTGGCCTCAAACTCACAACCTAACACTTGCCTCTGCTTCACAAGTACTGGGATTAAAGGACTGTACCACCAAATCTGGCTTCAGAGTAAAATGGCCCATAGTTTTGGAAATTCAAGGACATAATGTTGGCATCAGCTCAGCTCTGGTGTGGAACCCTCTTGAGTGTTATGGAGGGCCACTTGTGGGAAGAAATGATTATATCATAAAACATGAAGTCAGAGAGGACAGGATCTACACTCCTACTGAAGGGAACGTCTCCAGTGCCCAGAGGATTTCCCACTGGGCACTATTTCCCAAAGATCTACCTTCCAATAATGCACTGAGAACCAACCATTTAACACATGAACATTTGGAGGGGCCCAACAGCACTGGAAGCAGCCACACAACTCAGCTGCATTGAAAGTTGTCTCAGTATTGCAGATCATAAGCACAGCCCTCAGGGTGCTGGAATTTATTTTATTGCATGTTCTTAAACAGTCTTTTACTCCCAGAGACAAAGAACATGACTGAGGTGGTACTGCCTTTTTTAAGTAAATGAGATACATGTACACAGTTGGAAGAGTTTAACAGTTATAGAAGAGTCTTTAAGAATGGAAATCTCTCCCTGGGGAGAATAAAATTAAATGAAATAATTTATAAAGATTCTCTTCTGTATTTCAAAATATCATTATACTGCTTTCTTGACTTTTCAGCATTAGACATAACCCACAATGTTAGATAAAGATTCTACCCTTTCATCACCAACCATAGTATTTACATATACTCTTGTCATACATTTATTATCCTTAAAAAGACGACATGGTTTTCTCATATCAGTCACTATGCACAAATCATCATCTCTACATAACCTCTATTCGGAGCTGAGTCATGAGATCAATCATGATTATTTATTATTTTCTACACAACTGCATGTTTTCTCTTTGCTAGAAAATTGTCTATTTCATACAGATTTTCCAATTTTGTTGAATATAGGCTTTTGTAGTAGGATCTGATGATTTTTTTAATTTCCTCAGAGTCTGTTGTTATATCTCCCTTTTCATTTCTAATTTTGTTAATTTGGATACTGTCTCTGTGCCCTCTGGTTAGTCTGGCTAAGGGTTTATCTATCTTGTTGATTTTCTCAAAGAACCAGTTCCTGATTTTGTTCATTCTTTGTGTGTGTGTGTGTGTGTGTGTGTATTTGTTGTTGTTGTATCTACTTGGTTGATTTCAGCCCTGAGTTTGATTATCTCCTACTGTCTACTTCTCTTGGGTGTATTTGCTTCTTTTTGTTCTTGAGCTTTCCCATGTGCTGTTAAGCTGCTAGTATATGCTCTCTCCAGTTTCTTTTTGGAGACACTCAGAGCTATGAGTTTCCCCCTTAGCACTGCTTTCATTGTGTCCTATAAGTTTGGGTATGTTGTACCTTCACTTACATTAAATTATAAAAAGTCTTTAATTTCTTTCTTTTTTCCCTGACCAATTCCACTGAGTAGAGCATTGTTCAGCTTCCTTATGTATATGAGCTTTCTGTTGTTTATGTTGCTATTGAAGACCAGCCTTAATCCGTAATGGTCTGATACAAGGCATGGGATTATTTCAATCTTCTTATATCTATTGAGGTCTGTTTTGTGACCGATTATATGATCAATTTTGAAGAAGGTACCATGAGGTGCTAAGAAGAAGTTATATTCTTTTGATTTAGGGTGGAATGTTGTATAGACATATGTTAAATTCATTTGGCCCATAACTTCTGTTAGTTTAACTTCTGTGTTTCTGTTTAGTTTCTATTTCCATGATCTGTCCATTGCAAAAGTGGGATGTTGAAGTCTTCCACTATTATTGTGTGAGGTGCAATGTGTGTTTTGAGCTTTAGTAAAGGGTTTTTTTTTTTTTTTTTTTTTTTATGAATGTGGGTGCCCTTGCATTTGGAGCATAGATGTTCAGAATTGAGAGTTCTTCTTGGTAGATTTTTCCCTTGATGAGTATGAAGTGTCCTTCCTTATCTTTTTTGATGACTTTTGGTTGAAAGTCGATTTTATCTGATATTAGAATGGCTACTCCAGCTTGTTTCTTGGGACCATTTGCTTGGAAAATTATTTTCCAGTCCTTTACTCTGAGGTACTGTTTGTTTTTAACCCTGAGGTGCATTTCCTGTATGCAGCAAAATGCTGGGTCCTGTTTATGTATCCAGTCTGTCAGTCTATGTTTTTTATTGGGGAATTGAGTCCACTGATGTTAAGAGATATTAAGGAATAGTCATTGTTGCTTCCTGTTATTTTCGATGTTATTTTTATGTTTTTGTGGCTATCTTCTTTTGGGTTTGTTGGAAGATTACTTTCTTGCTTTTTCTAGGGTGTAGTTTCCCTCCTTGTGCTGGTGTTCTTTATCTATTATCCTTTGTAGGGCTGGGTTTGTGGAAACATATTGGGCAAATTTGGTTTTGTCATAGAAAATTTTGGTTTCACCGTCTATTGTAATTGAGAGTATACAATTACAAGTATGTAATTAATTGCTGGGTATAGTAGTCTGGGCTGGCCTTTGTGTTCTCTTGGGGTCTGTATGACATCTGCCCAGGATCTTCTAGCTTTCATAGTCTCTGGTGAGAAGTCTGGTGTAATTCTGATAAGTCTGCCTTTATATGTTCCTTGACCTTTTTCCCTTTCTGCTTTTAATATTCTTTCTTTGTTTTGTGCAATTTCTTTTCTGGTACAATCTATATGTAGTTCTGTAGGCTTTTTGTATGTTCACAGGCATCTCTTTCTTTAGGTTAGGGAAGTGTTTTATAATATTGTTGAAGATATTTACTGGCCCTTTAAGTTGGGAATCTTCTCTCTCTTCTATACCTATTATCCTTAGGTTTGATCTTCTTATTGTGTCCTGGATTTCCTGGATGTTTTGGGTTAGGAGTTTTTTTTACATTTTGCATGTTCTTTGACTGTTGTGTCAATGTTTTCTATGGTATCTTCTGCACCTGAGATTATCTCTTCTATCTCTTGTATTCTATTGGTGATGCTTGCCTCTATGACTCCTGATCTCCTTCCTAGGTTTTCTATCTCTGAGGTTTTCTCCCTTTGTGATTTCTTTATTGTTTCTATTTCCATTTTTAGATCCTGGATGGTTTTCTTCAATTCCTTCACCTGTTAGTTTGTGTTTTCCTATAATTCTTTAAGGGATTTTTGTGTTTTCTCTTTAAGGGCTTCTATCTGTTTACCTGTGTTCTCTTGTATTTATTTAAGAGAGTTATTTATGTCCTTCTTAAAGTCCTCTATTATCATCATGAGATGTGATTTTAAATCAGAGTCTTGCTTTTCTGGTGTGTTGGGGTATCCAGAGCTCGCTGTGGTGGGAGAACTGGGTTCTGATGATGCCAAGTAGACTTGGTTTCTGTTGCCCATGTTCTTGCCCTTGCCTTTCACCATGTGGTTATCTCCGATGTTAGCTGGTCTTGCTCTCTCTGACTGTCGCTTGTTCCTCCTACCAGCCTCTGTGTCAGTACTCCTTGGGAGAACAATTCTCTCTGGGAGGAATTTGGGTATGGAGAGCTTTGGTACAGGGTCAGCTCTGGGGTGCAGACAGAAACCAGAAGGACCCTGTCCCCAGTTGTTCCTTGGTTCCTGTGTCCTGATGGCTCTGGGAGGGTCCTTCTGGGGTCAGGAATTTAAACTGAAGTGGTGGTCTTACCTGTGCTCACAGGTGTGTCGGCACTCTGGGAGATCAGCTCTCTCCTGGTGGTATTTGGGTATGGAGCCCTGTAGCTGAGGATCAGCTCTGGGCACAGATAGAAACTAGAAGGCTCCTGTCCCAGCCGGCTCTTTGGTTCATGTTTCCTGAGCGTTCCGGGCGGGTCCCTCTGAGCAGCAGTGGTGGTCTTACCTGAGCTCTTATGCTTGTCCATAGTCCTGGGAGGCTAGCTCTCTCTGGACGTTATTTGGGTATGGAGCCCTGTGGCCGAGGATCAGCTGTGGACTCAGATGAAAACCGTAAGGCTTGGAAAATGATATCTTAATACTTATATTTATTACACGTGTAGACCATTAACTAATGACTGAACTGACCAACTGTCAAATGATCAAAAGAAAACCATTTCCTAGCCATTCATCAAAAGATGATCTGTATAACGAACCTGTTTCTGCCCTAAGAAATAGGTTTGAAAGGATGAGAGCCAACTGGTGACTATATTATACTCAATGATGGAATATACCTGAGTCTTACTGAAGCAAGTACAGCATGATTCAAAAAGCATCATCACTTCCATTACCACCATGAGCACATCCATTCCTGTGCAAAAAACAATCCAAAAGTTCCCAAGTGAACAGGGTGGAAAGCAAAAGCTGCACATGTCCAGATTAGGGAAAGCTTAATATCTATAAGCACTTCCTCTAATTCAGATCACCTCTTCTAAGTGACCGTCTGGCTTCAGGAGACAGAGAGTGACCGAATGGAGGGAGGCTCACAGAGGAAAGAGCAACTTCCTGGAGTCTGACCAGGAGAAGTATTTTCAGCCTGGCATGGTCTTACACTCATTCTTGGCTCTTACATCCTTTTGGCCCTATGATTTGTTCAGGGGTCTTATGAGAATCTCAGTATTCTGATACCTATGGCTTGGAATTGAACTGCCAGCTAGTTTCTTTCTTTCTTTCTTTCTTTCTTTCTTTCTTTCTTTCTTTCTTTCTTCCTTCCTTTCTTCCTTTCTTTCTTTCTTTCTTTCCTTTTTTCTTTGATACTTTATTTACATTTCAAATGTTTCTCCCTTTCCAGATCTCCCCTTTGGAACCTCCTTATTCCCTCCCACCTCCCTGTGCCTCTATGGGGGTATTCCCCCACCCATCCACCCACCCACTCTCATCTTCCCTCCTTGGTATTCTCCTATATTGGGGCATCTAACACCCTCAGGCCCAAGGGCCTCTCCTCCCCCTGATGGCTGACAAGACACTCCTCAGCCACATATGTGGCCAGCACCATGGGTCCCTTCATGTGTAATTTTTTGTTGTTGATGCAGTCTCTAGGAGCATCGGGAGGTCAGGCCAGTTGTCATGGAGGCTCCCTCCATGGGGCTGCAAATGCCCACACCTCCTTCAATCCCTTCTCTAACTCCTCCATCTGGGATCTCACACTCAGACTTCAGGTTGCTGTGAAATGACTCTTAGGTATTTCGAACTTTTAGGTTAATAACCACTTATCAGTAAGTACATACCGTGTTCATTCTTTTGTGACTGCGTTACCTCACTCGGGAAGATATTTTCAAGTTCCATCCATTTACCTGCGAATTTCATGAAGTCATTGTTCTTAAGTCATTATTCCATTATATAAATGTACCACATTTTCTGTATCCATTCCTCTGTTGAGGGACAACTGGGTTGTTTCCAGTTTCTGGCTAATATAAATATGGCTGCTATGAACATAGTGGAACATGTGTCTTTATTACATGTTGGAGCATCTTCTGGGCATATGCCCAGGAGTGGTATAGCTGTGTCCTCAGGTAGTATTATGTTCATTTTTCTGAGGGTCTGCCAAACTGATTTCCAGAGAGGTTGTATCAGCTTGCATTCCCACCAGCAATGGAGGAGTGTTCCTCTTTCTCCTCATCCTCACCAATATCTGCTGTCACGTTTTGATCTTAGCCATTCTGACTGGTGTGAGGTGGAATTTCAGGGTTGTTTTGATTTGCATTTCCCTGATGACTAAGGATGTTGAACATTTCTTTAGGTGCTTCTCAGCCAATCAAGTTTCCTCACTTGAAAATTCTCTGTTTAGCTCTGTAGCCCATTTTTTGATAGGGTTCTTTGGATCTCTGGAGTCTAACATCTTGAGTTCTTTGTATATATTGGATATTAGCCCTCTATTGGATGTAGAATTGGTAAAGATCTTTTCCCAGTCTGTGGGTTGCTGTTTTGTCCTATTTACAGTGTCCTTTGCCTTACAGAAGCTTTGTAATTTCACAAGGTACCATTTGTGGATTCTTGATCTTAGAGCATAAGCCATTGGTGTTCTGTTTAGGAACTTTTCCTCTGTGCCCATGTGTTGGAGACTTTTCCCCACTTTCTCTTCTATTAGATTCAGTGTATCTGGTTTTATGTGGAGGTCCGTGATCCACTTGGATTTGAGTTTTGTACAGGGAGATAGGAATGGATCAATTCCCTTTCTTCTACATGCAGACCACCAGTTGAACCAGCACCATTTGTTGAAAATGCTGTCTTTTTTCCAGTGGATGGTTTTAGCTCCTTTGTCAAAGATCAAGTGACCCTAAGTGTGTGGGTTCAATTCTGGGTCTTCAATTCTATTCCACTGATCTACCTGCCTGTAGCTGTACCAACACCATGCAGTACTACTTTGTAGTACAGCTTGAGGTCAGGGATGCTGATTCCCCCAGAAGTCCTTTTATTGTTGAGAATAGTGTTTGCTATCCTGGCTTTTTTTTTATTCCATATGAATTTGAGAATTGCTCTTTCTACGTCTATGAAGAATTGAGTTGGGATTTTGATGGGGATTGCGTTGAATCTGTAGATTGCTTCCTGAAGGATGGCCTTTTTCACTATATTAATCCTGCCAATCCATGAGCATGGGAGATCTTTCAGTCTTCTGAGGTCTTCTTTGATGTCTTTCTTCAGAGACTTGAAGTTTTTGTCATACATATTTTTCACTTGTTTGGTTAGAGTCACACCAAGATAATTTTATTGTTTGTGACAAATGTGAAGGGTGTTATTTCCCTAATTTCTTTCTCAGCCTGTTTATCCTTCGAATATAGGAAGGCTACTGATTTGCTTGAGTTAATTTTGTATCCAGCCACTTTGCTGAAGGTGTTTATCAGCTGTAGCAGATCTCTGGTGGAGTTTTTCGGGTCACTTAAGTATACCATCATATCATCTGCAAATAGGTATATTTTGATTTCTTCCTTTCCAATTTGTATCCCTTTGATTTCCTTTTGTTGTCTGATTGCTTTAGGTAGAACTTCAAGTACTGTATTGAATACATAGGGAGAGAGAGGGCAGCCTTGTGTAGTCCCTGATTTTAGTGGGATTGCTTTGAGTTTCTCTCCATTTAGTTTGATGTTGGCTACTGGTTTGCTGTATATTGCTTTTACTATGTTTAGGTATGCTCCTTGAATTCCTGATCTTTCCACGACTTTTATCATGATGGGATGTTGAACTTTGTCAAATACTTTTTTAGCATCTAACAAAATGACCATGTGGATTTTTTTTCTCTGAGTTTGTTTATGTAGTGGATAACATTGATGAATTTCCAGGAATTGAACCATTCCTGCATCCCTGGGATGAAGCCTACTTGATCATGGTGAATGATCGTTTGTGATGTGTTCTTGAATTCGGTTTGCAAGAATTTTATTGAGTAGTTTTGCATCAATATTCATAAGGGAAATTGGTCTGAAGTTTTCTTTATTGTCGGGTCTTTGTGGGGTTTTGGTATCAGTATAACTGTGGCCTCATAGAATGAATTGGGTAGTGTTCTTCCTGTTTCTATTTTGTGGAATACATTGAAAAGTATTAGTTTTAGGTCTTCCTTGAAGGTCTGATAGAATTCTGCACTTGCACTGAACCCATCTGGTCCAGGGTTTTTTTTCTCTTAATGACTGCTTCTATTTCTTTAGGGGTTATGGGACTGTTTAGACGGTTTATCTGATGCTGACTTAACTTTGGTATTTGGTATCTGTCTAGAAACTTGTCCATTTTATCCAGATTTTCCAATTTTGTTGCGTATAGGCTTATGTAGTAGGATCTGATGATTTTTTGGATTTCCTCAGAATCTGTTGTTATATCTCCCTTTTCTTTTCTAATTTTGTTTATTTGGATACTTTGTCTGTGTCCTCTGGTTAGTCTGGCTAAGGGTTTATCTATTTTGTTTATTTTCTCAAAGAACAAGCTCCTGGTTTTGTGATTCTTTGTATAGTTCTTTTAGTTTCTACTTGGTTGATTTCAGCCCTTAATTTGATTATTTCCTGCCTTCTACTCCTCTTGGGTGTATTAGCTTCTTTTTGTCCTAGAGCTTTCAGGTGTGCTGTTAAGCTGCTAGTATATGCTCTCTCCAGTTTCTTTTTGGAGACACTCAGAGCTATGAGTTTACCTCTTAACACTGCTTTCATTGTGTCCCATAGGTTTGGGTATGTTGTACTTTCATTTTCACTAAATTCTAAGAAAATCTTTAATTTCTTTATTTCTTCTTTGACCAAGTTATCATTGAGTAGAGTGTTGTTCAGCTTCCATGTGTATGTGGGCTTTTTATTGTTGTTTTCATTGAAGACCAGCCTTATTCCATAGTGATCTCATAGGAGGCATGGGATTATTTCAATCTTCTTGTATCTGTTGTGGTTTGTTTTGTGACCAATTATATGATCAATTTTGGAGAAGGTACCATGAGGTGCTGAGAAGAAGGTATATTCTTTTGATGTAGGATGAAATGTTCTATAGAAATCTGTTAAATCCATTTGGTTCATAACATCTGTTAGTTTTACTGAGTCTCTGTTTAGTTTGTGCTTCCAAGATCTGTCCATTAATGATAGTCTGGTGTTGAAGTCTCCCATTATTGTGTGACGTGCAATGTATGCTTTGAGCTTTAGTAAAGTTTCTTTTATGAATGTGGGTGCCCTTGCATTTGGGGCATAGTTATTCAGAATTGAGAGTTCTTCTTGGTAGATTTTTCCTTTGATGTGTATGAAGTGTCCTTCCTTATCTTTTTTGATGTCTTTTGGTTGAAAATCTATTTTATCTGATATTAGAATGGCTACTCCAGCCTGTTTCTTGGGACTATTTGCCTGGAAAGTTGTTTTTCATCCCTTTACTCTGAGGTATTCTCTTTAACATGAAGGTGCATTTCCTGGATGCAGCAAAATGCTGGGTCCTGTTTATGTATCCAGTCTGTCAGTCTATGTCTTTTTATTGGGGAATTGAGATCATTGTTGTCAAGAGATATTAAGGAACAGTGATTGTTGCGTCCTGTTATTTTCTATGCTATTTTTATGTTTGTGTGGCTATCTTGAATTTGTTGAAAGAGTACTTTCTTGCTTTTTCTAGGGTGTAGTTTCCCTCCTTGTGTTGGCGTTTTCCATCTATTATCCTTTGTAGGGCTGGGTTTGTAGAAACATATTGTAAATTTTGTTTTGTCATAGAATATTTTGGTTTCATCCTCTATGATTATTGAGAGTTTTGTTGGGTATAGCAGCCTGGGCTGGTATTTGTGTTCTCTTGGGTTCTGTATAAGATCTGCCCAGAATCTTCGAGCTTTCATAGTCTCTGGTGAGAAGTCTGGTGTAATTCTGATAGTTCTGCCTTTGTATGTTCCTTGAGCTTTTCCTCTTACTGCTTTTAATATTCTTTCTTTATTTTGTGTATTTGGTGTTTTGACTATAATGTGACAGGAGGAATTTCTTTTCTGGTCCAATCTATTTGGTGTTCTGTAGGCTTTTCGTATATCTCTGTTCATCTCTTTCTTTAGGTTAGGGAAGTTTTCTTTTATAATTTTGTTGAAGATATTTGCTGGTCCTTTAAGTTGGGAATCTTCACTCTCTTCCATACCTATTTTCCTCAGGTTTTGTCTTCTCATTTTATCCTGGATATCCTGGATGTTTTGTGTTAGGACCTTTTTGCATTTTGCATTTTCCTTGACTGTTGTGTCAATGTTTTGTATGGTATCTTCTGCACCTGAGATTCTCTCTTTCATCTCTTGCTTTCTGTTGGTGATGCTTGCATTTACGACTTCTGGTTTCTTTCCTAGATTTTCTAACTCCAGGGTTGTCTCCCTTTGTGATTTCTTTATTGTTTCTATTTCTGTGTTTACTTTTGGCTGGTTTTGTTCATTTCCTTATTCTGTTTGATTGTGTTTTCCTGTAAATCTTTAAGGGATTTTTGTGTTTCCTCTTTAAGGCCTGTTTACCTGTGTTCTCTTGTATTTCTTTAAGGGAGTTATTTATTTCCTTCTTAAAATCTTCTATCATCCTCTTGAGATGTGATTTTAAGTCTGAGTCTTTCTTTTCTTTTCTTTCTTTTTTCTTTTTCTTTTTTGGTTCTTTCGAGACAGGGTTTCTCTGTGTAGCCCTGGCTGTTCTGGAACTGTAGACCTGTAGACCAGGCTGGCCTCGAACTCAAAAATCTGGCTGTCTCTGCCTCCCAACTGCTGTGATTTAAGGTGTGTGCCACCACTGCCAGGCTCTGAATCTTCCTTTTCTGGTGTGTTGGGGTATCCAGAGCTTGCTGTGGTGGGAGAGCTGGGTTCTTATGATGCCAAGTAGCCTTGGTTTCTGTTCCTTGTGTTTTTGCCCTTGCCTTTCACCATCTGGTTATCTCTGGTGTTTGCTGGTCTTTCTCTCTCTCACTGTGGCTTGTCTTTTCTCCAAGCCTAGGTGTTACTACTTATTGAAGACCATTTTTCTCTGAGAGGAATTTGGGTTTGGAGAGCTGTGGTACAGGGTCAACTCTGGGGTGCAGACAGAAACCAGAAGGATCTAATCCCCAGCTGTCCCTTGTTTCCTGTGTCCTGTTGGCTCTGCAAGGGTCCCTCTTGGTCCAGTGAATTTGTAAAGAAGTGATGGTCTTTTCTGTGCTTAAAAGCGTGTCAGCACTCCTGATATATCAACTTTCTCCTGGCACTATTTGAGTATGGAGCCCTGTGTCACTCTCCAGTCCCCGAAGGAAACCAGAAGCCGCTCCTCAGTCTCTGTGTCCTGGGTATTCCAGGTGGGTCCCTCTGAGCAGACAAGCTTGTCCACACTCCTGGGAGGCTATCTTTCTCCCAGCACTATTTGGCTATGGAGCCCTGGTGGCCCAGGAAGAGGCCTCCTGCCACAGATGGAAACTGGAAGGCTTCTTCCTCCTGGATGTTCCTCAGTCCCTGTGTCCCAAGGATTCTGGGCAAGTCCTGCTTAGCAGTTTTAGTCCTGTTACCCCCTCTCAAGAACTTTTCCACACTCCTGGGAGGCTAACTTTCTCCTAGTGCTATTTGGCTGTGGAGCCCTGGTGGACTAGGCAGAGGTATCCCACCACCTCTAGCTAGTTTCATAGCCTCATTTTCTATACCTCCTGCTTCCTAAGCCATGTGAACTACATTGTTTTTGGAGGTTTGATTTTTAAAGACTTCTTTTGAAATGGATAAAGGTGGCACACACCTTTAGTCTCAGCACCTGGGAGGCAAAGCCAGGTGGATCTTTGTGAGTTCAAGGCCAGCCTGATCTACATTGAAAGATCCAGGCCAGACAAGGTTACAAAGTGACACCCCTAACATGCTCCTACCCTCAAGAAGAAGAAGAAGAAGAAGAAGAAGAAGAAGAAGAAGAAGAAGAA
>JADRCH010000093.1:131247-199420 GCA_019843965.1 Rhynchomys soricoides | reverse complement strand
TATTATTATTATTATTATTATTATTATTATTATTATTATTATTATTACAGATACTTTACAACTAACTTGGGAAACAGGAGATCTACTTTGGTAAGGAGTAGCTAACTGTTTCTGTAGCCAAAAACCACTTTGTTTTTCCAAATATATATGTACTCATCTCTAAGGATATACACACACCTACTGTGCAAACCTGCCTCTGAAGCAGCTGGTGCTCCTCAGCACAAGTTTTTAGGAAAGAAAGAAAGAATCCAGGAAGGGATAAATAATTTAGTAGTTAAAAAAAATATAAACATGGGCATTTTATAGAGAAATGTAAGCTGAGCATGGGAGCTCATGTGTGTAATCCTAGGATCTGGGAGGCTGAAACAGGAGGGTCACAATGAATTCAGGTCAGCCTGAGCCATATAGTGAGTTCCTGGTTATAGAGTCAGATCCTGCCTTAAAACATAACAAAACAAAACAAATAGAATATCAACCAATAGGATTTAAGCAATTCAAATTTATAATAAGCAGTGCTACTGAAGCAATGATAAGCAGGGAGAACTAGAACTGGGCAGAATTTCCATGGATTCCCAGACTTCTAAAGAACTAACACGAATAGTTCTGGAGCTACTTCGCCAACTAGAATGGAAAGAACATATTAAACTCATTCCTTGTATATTATATCAAGGCAAAACCAGACAAGGACCAATTTTCCGATGAACATAGATGCAAGAAAAGGGAGAGATATTTTTTCATGTGTATGTTAAATCTCTAGACTGGACAAGACAGTGCTTTTAAAGCTTTGAGGCAAAGAAAATTTATGAAATCTCAGAATGATGTTAGACAAAGAAATCAGGAAAAAGGTAAGAAAGATCAAAGACTAAAAGTTCATATGTTTCTTGCCACAAAATTATTTTCTTTCAGAATCATTTTTTCATGCCCCCAGCCACTAGCCACAATTTTAGTAGACTGAGTGGTTGTGATTTTTGGTTTTTTGGGACATACACAGTTGTACTTATTTAAATGATTTGTTTGTCAACTATGAAATATAGCTAAGATAGGCATGTTCTCCTTCTTACTATCAAGCACTGCTAGTGCTCAGAATCCATCAAAAAATGTCTGTCTTTTCTATAAATCATTTAGAAAATGACTAAACATCTACAAAGGAGTCCCATGGCTCCTTCCTTTTCCTTTATGATCACAATGGAGTGAAAAACTGCTTCCCCAGGCCCTCCCAACTCACCACGAGCTAGAAGTTACAGGCCAAGCAACTCATAGGCAAAACTTTTAGAGTCATAACTTCAAATAAATCTTTCCTCCTTATAAGCTGCTTATTGAATACTTTGTCACAGCAATGGAGAGCTGACAAGAATTATCAAAAATAAAATGATTTACAGCAATCACATGGTAATCTCATGTAGTGGAAGAGTATGCATTTCTATAAAGATGGGCCACCATGAAGCTGCCCCAAATACATTCTGATTAAACTATTTAATAGCCTTATACACTTGGAGCTCCACAATATTCCCGTTCAGTATTCCCGTTCTCTTTCCCACTCTCCCAGCTGTGTTTCCATGAACTACTACTTCTTAGCCTTTCTGCATTTATACATCAGCCAGCCACTGTGATTCCAAGTCAGTGTTGCTATTTCTGGAACACATGTGGTTTTATTTATCCAAATAGCTTATTTGTCAAATACAAAATATGGTAACATAGTGCATGCTTAATACTTTCTTTCTTTCTTTCTTTTTTTTTTTTAAAGTAATACTGTGTACTTAACTTCAAAAACATTTCAGCATTCTAAACATACAAAAAAATAACAGAATGTTGCAAGTTGCGTTTAGGTTCAACTTCCATTGATGCAGTAGTTCTTCGCTTTGCTGACAACGATGAGTTCTACCGGTTCTTTAAAAAGTTTAAAATCTACTGCACTTAACTAAAGAAAAAACTCCAAACACTTCTCATGCCAGCTGACCCCTCCCCCTTTCCACAACTAAGAATGTCAGCAGAATGCTATGCCACTATATACAAAAATAAGACAACCTGAAGCGAAATGGATGCTCACCACAGTATCAACAGGTCCAGCCTCACAGTGAGGTACGGCCGCCTCCAGAAGGCCTCTTCCCCTCACAGTCTCCGCGCCAAACAAGGAGCATCAAAAATCTGTTTGGGTTGTTTTGTTCTCCTTACAAACTATAGATATGTAGAGTTGACAACTCAGGATTTCTAGCCAATAACCATATAGTTAACACCACCTTACGAGTTGAAAACAAAATACCAGAAACATTTTCAAATGTCTTGTCAAACCAACAGCGAAGTGCACTGAGTGAGGAGGACTCAAGAGTGCCTTTTCATTTTAAAAAGGTTTGGAGCTATGTACAACTTTGATACAGTTTCAGGGCGCTCTGGACACCCATAGCCACTTTATGTGAACCACTGACACTTTTGAGAAATTACAATATGATCGTGATCAAATTTTGTAATTAAACTTAACAAGGGCAATAGACAGGACACACATAAGAGATGTGTCAATCACAGTGCTCTCTGAGGTATTCACAAGGAGACAGAGACTTTATTCCTCCTCCTCCTCCTCCTCCTCCTCCTCCTCTTCCTCCTCCTCCTCCTCCTCCTCCTCCTCCTCCTCCTCCTCTTCCACCTTTTTCCAGGCAACTTTAGCAGGACCCTTGGTGTCATCAAACTTCCCTTTAGATTTATAGTCAGCAACATCCTTCTCGTACTTGTCCTTCAGCTTTTCTGCCTTGGTAATGTAAGGCTGCTTTTCACTGTCACTTAAGTTATTCCACATCTCACCCAGCTTTTTTGCCACATCTCCAATGGCGATGCCAGGGTTTGTGGATTTAATCTTGGGGCGGAATTCCAAGCAGAATAAGAAACATCCAGACGGAGGTCTTTTGGGGGCATTCGGGTCCTTTTTCTTGCCTCCTTTAGCTGGTCCGTAATCTTTCATCTCCCGATCATAGCGTACTTTATCCGCCTTTGCCATTTCATCAAACTTTGATTTCTCTAGACATTGTCTTCCACCACCTCTCAGAGCACTTCTTGGAAAACTTCGCAAAATTGACTGGAACCTCTGGGTTTTTCTTCTTATGTTCCCTGCATGTCTGCACGAAGAAGGCATAAGCAGACATCTTGCCCTTTGGTTTCTTGGGGTCACCTTTAGTCATCCTGATGTTATTGTTCGCTAGTCTGGGCAGCGCAGGGCACGATGCGCGGCTCAGTGCTCCTCAGCCTCACGCTAGCTGCCTTCACGAGAGCAGCCCGCTTAATACTTTCTTAATAAGACATTGTTTTGAGCCGGGCAGTGGTGGCGCACGCCTTTAATCCCAGCACTCGGGAGGCAGAGGCAGGCCGATTTCTGAGTTCGAGGCCAGCCTGGTGTACAGAGTGAGTTCCAGGACAGCTAGGGCTATACAGAGAAACCCTGTCTCGAACCCCCCCCCCCCCAAAAAAGACATTGTTTTGATTTAAATATCTCTTCTAAATGTCATATTTGAATTTAGCTGCCAGTGCAACAGTGTTGAAAAGTGGAAGCTTTAAAAAACAGTTAGGTCAGGGGGTTCCTTCCTCTTATGAATGAGACTATTCAATTACTATCCAATGGTTCAGCCTTCTGAGATATTGTTATGAGTAAATTAATATCTAACTCTTCAAGCACTGTTTTTCTCTATTACTTCAAAATATAAGTATTGATTTGAGTCAGGTCTTGAAGGCCAGGTTGGGCTTGAATTTGTCATTCTTCTGCCTCAGCCTCCTTAGTGCTGTAATCACTATAAGCTATATGTATTTAAGTTAATCAATTAATTTTCTCTACCAAGTGTATGTGCACGTGTGTGTGTGTGTGTGTGTGTGTGTGTGTGTATGAATGTGAGTGTGCTCATGGGGACCAGATGAAGGTATCAGGTGTCCTGCTCTATCGTACTCTTTCTTATTCTTTCTTATTCCTTTCTCTTAACTAATTCTGAATCTAGGCTGGCTGGTGATTAGCAAATCTCAATGAATCTCCCATTTTTCCCAACCTCCCATGCAGAGGTTATAAAGAACATGTACCTATATCTTTTTATCGGTGCTGGGATCCAAGCTCTGATCCTCATGCTTAGTGTTTTTACCAAGCTCTCTCTCTAGCCCCTTAACTATACTTTTAAATTAACTAAATATTCCGTTATAGTGTTAATCACAGCCAGCACTGCTGTGTATTTCCGTGTTTCTTTGTTTTGACATTGTTGACCTTAATATTTAATTTTTTGTTTCTTAGTTTGGGAATCTTGGTACTCATCACACCAACTCTTACAGAATTTGCACTCCTTCCAGTATCTCTTCACTGGTTAGTGCTGATATGAAAGCTACAATTCTCTAGTTTCCCATGCTCCACTCACATACTTTATGACATTTTGGCAAAAACCCTTTCTGGTAGTTTCATACAGTTGAACATATTGGAATAATATCTTCAGTCTCTAAGATTATCTAAAGATTCAACAAAGTCTATCAATATCTCAATGGAATGCTTTGTATTTATGAACACATATAAGTGTGCACTAATCAAACACGAACAAGCTGACACAAAACAGACATATAGACCAGAAGGATAAAATTGAAAATTTAAAAACAAGCTGTTGCATCTATGGCCAAATAATCTTTTATAGAAATTCCAAGACCACTCACTTACAGGGAAAAATGAAAATCTCTTCAAAGTATGCTTCAGGGAAAACAGGATATTTATGCCCTGACCAAAAATATGCAAAAATTAACTCAAAACAATTTAAACCTACTACCCCAAACAATAACACTCCTATGAGAAAATCTTCAGGAAAATTTCATAAAATTGGATTTGGCCATGATTTCTTGGATATAAGGCCAATGACATACAAACAAAGGGTTACTATTGTTGTGATGAAATATCATGACCGAAAGCAAATTGTAAAGGAAAGGGTTTATTTGACTTATACTTCCACATAACTGCTTGTTGTTGGAGGAATTCAGAGCAGAACTCAAACAGGGCAAGAACCTGGAGGCAGGAACTGATGCAAAGGCCATGGAAGGGGTGCTACTCACTGGCTTGCTTATCATGGCTTGCTTAGCCTGCTTTCTAAAAAAAACAAAAAACAAAAAACAAAAACAAAAACAAAAAACCCTAGAACTCAGCCCAGGGGTAGTGCCACCCTCAATGAGGTGGGCTCTTCCCTATCAATCTATCACTAATTAAGAAAATGTCCTCTAGGCTTGTGTACAGCCTAACCTTTTGGAGACATTTTCTTAATTGAGGTTCCTCCTCTCAGATGACATTAACTTGTGTCAAGGTGACATGAAACAATCCAGCAGGGCTGCCTAGCATATTATTATAAGGTATCTTGCTAATATCTGTAGCCCCTAATGTTCCTTAGGTACTCTCACACTCAAATATATACAGAAAGCACTAAGTAGCCTCAATTTTCAATTTTGGGAAGCTTGGGAGATGGCTCAGTAGGTAAGAATATGAATTTGATTATCAGCACCTACAAGAAAAGGTAGCCATGTTCCTGGGACCCCAGTTCTGTGAAAGAGTAGGAACAGGAGAATCACTGGGGCTAGGTAACTGCCAGTCTAGCCAAAAACTACAAGCTAAAGATTCGGTGAGAAACCCTTCTCAAGAAAGTAAGGGACAGAGTGCCAGAGCAAGACATTGGTCTCTGTAAATGCAAGTTTGCTCATATACCACACACATGTGTATGTGTACACACACATGCATACACATGTGCACACACATGCACATGTGCACACATGCATGAATGCATTCACGCATATATGCAGGCACACATACACATGTCCCAAAATTTTATTGGGAAATAAACAAAGAACTTCAATAGACATTTCTCAAAAATGATAAATGTGCTACTCACCTTTTGTAACAAACAAGTGAGATGATGAACAGTTAGAGAAAAGGTTCTTTTGGACTCAGAGTTCTGGAAGTCTTGGTCTGTGATTAGTTAGCCCTGTTACTTTTTGCCCCTGTTGAAACTGTTCACCTCATGGCCAGAAAGAGAAGAGAAAGGGCTTAGTGAAAGATCTTTGTGTCACTATTATGTGCACCCTCAAAGACAATTGTTGGCTCTAGGCCCTTCCTTTCCTCCATTGGTGTTCTGGCCATAAAGTGACTGGTTTTGCATCACACACTCACACCATGTTGTGTGCTATTTTGCTCAAAAGCCAATTGATCATGGGGAAACCCCAAAAACTGTGAGCCATACATACCTTTCCTCATTGTAAATTAATTGTCTCAGGTATTTGTAATAGCAATGAAAGGCTGACTAACAATCACCATTAATCAGTAGAGAAATCAAGACCACAATGAGCTTCACACCCATTAAGATGGATGCTATAAAAATAATAATTAAAAAAAAAACAAAAACAGGTTTTGGCAAGGATGAAGAGATATCGGAACATCTGTGTGTTGTTGATGGGATTAAAAATGATGCAATTACAACGAAAAGCAGGGTATTGTTCCTCATAAATCAAAACTGAACTGCTTCTAAGGGTATTCAAATAACTGAAAACACGGTCTTGAGTTGGTATTTGCAAATCAATGTTTACAAACACAGAATTACAAAACAATGTTTACAAATACAGGATTGTTGGCAATCTTGTAGAAGCAACTCCCATGTCTATCAGTAGATGAGCTGATGCATGAGGCACATGTTTAGTGGGATACTATTTGGAGCTACAAAGGAAAGAATACCTGCCACAAACTGCAGCATGGCTAAACTTTAAATGCTTATGCTAAATGAAATAGGTAGATTGTGAAAACATAAAAATGGAATGATCCCATTTATGAGGCATCTAAAGTAATCAAGTTCATAGGAAAAGAATGGAGAATGGCGGTTACCAGATGGGGTGTGTGAAGGGGTGTGGTTATTTGATTGGATGTAGATTTTCAGTTTTCCAGAATGAAAATCTGTAGATCTGTTTTTTACAACAGTACAAATATACATAATGCTTCTGAATTGTGCAATTAAAATGGCTAGGACTGTCAATGTTATATTGTCATATTAAATTTTCTTTTTAGAAGATTGGACTGATGGTCCATGACTTGGTGACTACACAACTCAACCCATCTCCTGAATTTTACTGTCTTGTAGACTGTACTTTACTGTCTTGAAGACTGCCTTGGCAAGACTGCCTTGGCATAGTTGTCATCTTGAATCAAGGAATTCCTTTTCCTCCTCCATACCAATACTCTGCTCTTTCCTCTATTGTGGCCCACCATTCATCTATACATACTGAATCCTCTAGGAATTCAAAATTCTTTCTAAGAATTTTGTTTTAGGGCTCAAGATGTAGTTCAGTGAAGCATTTGCTCAGAATATTCAGGACCCTGGGTTTGATTCTCAGCACCCAAAATTTAGCTTCTTTAAAAAATACATTTTTATGTGTGTTTGCCTTAAGGTTGGTTTCTTCCTCTTTCCTTCCTTCTTTCCTTCCTTCCTTCTTTCCTTCCTTCCTTCCCTTCTTCCCCTTTCCCTCTTTGCTTCCTTTCTTTTTTGCTTCTCACTTGAAAGTTTGATTTACTACTAAAATCTATGCTAGAAATCTAAGCCTTCCATCTCTATCTATATTTTAAAAGTCTTGCTCATTCTCATCTAATTTCCAGTGTTGTTAAAGAAATTACTGTGACCTTTCCTATGATGTACCATTTTCTATCTCTCTGTCCTCTCTTTACTCATCTGATCTTATAAAACCTTTCTTACACTAGCATAATGAAATTTTACCATTTTGCTGGTAGTAGTTTCTCATCTGTTGAAGTAATTAGACAATCACTGGGTTTCCTCTTCTCTCTATCTTCTTTCATTTGTACTTTTACAGCTGTAGAGCAGGTTATCCTGGATTCACTCTGTAATTTTTTTCTATTTGTTCTACTATTTTTAACTCTTTTTAAAACACGGTACTTTATGAGAATTCCCTCATCTAGACCTTTACAATTTTTCATTTCTGGCATATTTCTCTACTTAGGGGTTCTTTTTGCTTTCAAACATTTCCTTTATTTTTTTTAAACTATTATTCTGTTCTTTTACAGAGCAAACATTTTCCCTCCAGAAGATATTAATGTCAGGATTTTTCCTGTTGGCACAATGTTGTCTACAAATGACTTTTCTATGTAGATGCTGCCATCCCATAGCTGGTTGTTTGATCACATTTCAAAGAGTAGACTAAACTGGGCATAGTGGTTCATATCTGTAATCTTTGGCAAGCACAGGGGGCTCTCAAATTTTGGGCTAAACTAAGCCATAGAGAGCTTGTTTCAAAAATGAGAGGGAGGGTTAATAAATTTTAAACCTGAACATTGAATTCAGTGGCTTTGACCTTACCTTTACTATACAGTGTTTTTTGGATTCCACAGACTAGTTTCTCCAGTTCCTACATGGAGCCAATTTCTACCCACTGAACTCAGGGAGCTACCAAGGAAAACCTTCAGTGTTTGTACATCCATAGATCCCCTCATTTTCAATGTAGAGTGTGTTATTTCCTGTTATACCTTGTACTGGCTAGTTTTGTGTGTCAACTTGACACAAGCTGGAGTTATCACAGAGAAAGGAGTTTCAGTTGAGAAAATGCTTCCATGAGATACAGCGGTAAGGCATTTTCTCATTTAGTGATCAAGGGAGGAGGGCTTCTTGTGAGTGGTACCATCTGTGGGCTGGTAGTCTTGGGTTCTATAAGAAAGCAGGCTGAACAAGCCAGGAGAAGCAAGCAAACAAGCCAATAAGCAGCATTCCTCCATGGCCTCTGCATCAGCTCCTGCTCCTTGACCTGCTTGAGTTTCAGTCCTGACTTCCTTTGGTGATGAATAGCAGCATGGAAGTGTAAGCTCAATAAACCCTTTCCTCCCCAACTTGCATCTTGGTTATGATGTTTGTGCAGGAATAGAAACCCAGACTAAGACACACCTATTTTTCCTTTCTTCTTTAACACAGATTTTCAGGGTCCAGTTGTTGACCATTATTGCAGGGTTTCAGCTTTCTGTTTAGTTTGAGGTTCAGCTTTTCCAAGTCCACTCTATTCAGTGTCATTTACCCATTTGTTTCTGCTTCTAAACGTTTAAAAAGCTTTTGTCTGATTTGTTTGATCCATTTTCTTTAAAACAGCAACATCAAAAAACCTTTTCAGGCCAATGGAGGGAGTAAAACTGCTTGCTTCCAAGCCTGACATCTAAGTAGGGAACTCAGGTTCTTCAAAATGGAAGACTCTGACATGTTGTTTTATCTATCTATCTATCTATCTATCTATCTATCTATCTATCTATCCATCCATCCATCCATCCATCTAATTCTCTCTCTCTCTCTCTCTCTCTCTCTCTCTCTCTCTCTCTCACACACACACACACACACACACACACACACACACACACACCACAATTAAAATGTAACAGAAAAGGTTGTTGTTGTTAACTTTCTGGGGTTTGGATAGTGTAATGGCTATTCTTAGTTGTCAATCTGACTATATCTGTAATGAACTACAATCCAGAATTGGAGGTCTCACCTATGTAATCCAGATCTTGAGGGTGGAAGACACAAGTTTCTGACCTGGATCTTGGCATGGAGATCTTGAGGCATAGTGGCCGTGAAAAGCTTAGGCCCAGGCCTTTAATCTCAGGAGACTGAGGCAAGGAGATCTCTGAGTTCGATGTCAGCCTGGGACAAAGCAAGTCCCAGATCCAGGCATGGTGATACACACCTTTAATCTGGGCCAAACCTCTGCTGGAGACCTACATAAGGACATTGGAAGAAGCAAGATTCACTCTCCTTCGACTGCTTGCACTTAATTGCCAGCACATTTGATAGAACCTACTTCTACAGAAGATCAGCTGAAACAACTAGCCTCATGGGATTAAGCAACTACTAGATTCTTGGGTTTCCTATCCCATTGTTGCATTAGTTGGACTGGAAGTCATCACAATAAATTCTGTCAATATAGAGAAACATTCCATAAGTTCTGTGACTCTAGAGAACCCTGACTAATACAGATAGTTTTAAAAATATAGCAAAATCATGTGTGTAAGTTACCATATTAACTCAGAAATCCCCTCAATAGAATTTTTTTTGGATTCAACTCACATCACATGATATACTTTCCCATTTACATGAAAAGAATAGATGGCTCTCATGCTATATGGAGAAAAGATGAAGGCAGGAGATCTCCTAGATCCCACTGGACCCTTATGTGGTGGATGGTTTCTTTTGCAAAATCCATAAGATGAATAGTTTGTGAAAGACTAATATTAAAGACCCAGTGTAAAGTAGTGAACTCAGTCAGTGTAGTAGCACACACCTACAAGTTGTTGTTACTTGAGAGGCTTAGGTGAGAGGGTCACTCAAGCAAAGGAGCTCAAGATTAGCTGGGGTAACAGAGTGAGACCTTGTCTCAGAAAGTACATATATGAAATCATATTTAAGAGAGAGAATATACCATAGGTTCATGTACACCTTACCCAGACCATCATCAGTTTTAGCTTGCCAGTGGTATAACCAGGTTACAACTAGTCATATGGCATGTGTGGAAAGGACAGGACTCCATGCTTGACTTCATATTCTATAAAATACATGTCTTAATATGGGCATGGTGATGTGCTCCTGTAATCCCAGTAATCAAAGCTGAGGCAGAACTATCAAAAGTTTGAGGCCAGTCTTTGTTACATAACGAATTCAAGAGCAACTTGGCTATGTAGTAAGGCCCTGTGAGCAAAATAATCATAATCACAGCAAACAAACAAAAAACAAACTACAATAAATAAAATTACTTCTCTTAAGCCACTCTGCCTCTGCATATAGAAACAACCTACTAATTCAAAACTCCTAATGCAAAAGAAGAGAAGCACTAAGAAACAGACCAGGCCAGACCTTGGCTCTGATGTTGGTATAATCATATTCACCATATCTTCCTGTGCCCCTCTTACCTAACCTCTTCCCCTCTAGTTTATAATAGGACTCCTAGGATCACTGAAATCCTGAATGCACCTCTGATTCACATCCCACACAACCAAAGCTTCTTTAAATCTTGTCTGGTGAAGCCTTATTTCTTTTTCAAATATTTGTGGCAGGGAAATAAGAGTAATGATTAATCTACACAAACTGACTAGGTTCAACTTCTAGTTCTCCTACTGACTTCCAAATTAACTCACCTTCTCTGAGCCCCAACTTCCTCACTTAATGAAATGTTTCACTTAACGAAACGAGGATGAAAATGTCAACTGCTTTCTAGGCTGCATCAAGAATGATCTAATACAAGTAATTGCTAACTGAGAACCCATCCTAGGCCAGAGATGGTTCCTGATCAGATGATTACAGAAGGCATCAAAATACAGATTCTTGCCCCTATGGAGTTTTAGTCTAGTGAGAAAGGCTGATTCTATTTTCTAAAAACAAACAAAGCAAGTCAAGAGTGGTAGTGGACACCTATAATCTCACTCCTGATAAACAGAGGCAGGAAGGATGGCCAGGCAGTGGTGGCATACACCTTTAATCCCAGCACTTGGGCAGCAGAGGCAGGCAGATTTCTGAGTTTGGGGCCAGCCTGGTCTACAGAGTGAGTTCCAGGACAGCCAGGGCTACACAGAGAAACCCTGTCTCTAACAACTGAATTCAAGGTCATCCTGGTCTGCAGAGTGAGAACTTTTCAATAAAATAAAGTGAAAATAGATAAGTAAATACAAACCAAAATTTACAGATTGTAAATAATTATATATTGTGAGACAGCCGTAGAAGATGAGTAAATATAAAATAAAGTTCATACTAGGGGATGTGGTTTTTTTTTTTTTCAACAAATTCTCATAGCAAAGATAGAAACTCAATGATTTTGAAAGGAAATCCATCAGTAAAAACTCCCCCTTGACTAACATTAGGTTGAGAGCATGTTACTGAATCTCAGAAGAAATTGTCTCCTTTAAAATCCATAACAAGCAGCTGTCAGATTTGCATCCTACACAGCCAAATCTTCTTTAAATCTGGTCCTGTGAAACCTTCATTCCTTTTCAAACATCTGTAGTGTGGAAATGAGTGTAATGTTCTATACACCCAAACTGACTAGGTTTAACTTCTTGTTCCCTCCTGCCACGGAACAAGCCATAGGTTATTTTAGTAAGCAGACAACAGATTCTAGTGTGCCCATTCTTTGGAGAAAAAGAAGAGCTGTTGTGTTACCTCTTACTCCAAACTAAAGCAGGGTGCCACATGCTTTCCACAGCAATCAGAGAACAGTTAGCATTTACTACACTGGGAAGAGCACTGTATACCTTGGATAGTTCTTACTTTCACAATAGTTCTTGGGGACACTCCCAGCTGTCCTAGGGAAGACCTTAGAGCCATCAGTCAGTATCAGCCTTTGGCCAATAGTTTGTGTGGCTTGCCTATCTAAAGCACACTTGCCCAACTACTCTGTACCACAGACCCCAGACAATTACTAATCATAGACTCTGTGTAGACACAGGTTGTAACTGAAAAAACTTTTAATTGTTAAGTGAGAAATGGAGATAAGGTCTCCAAGACCACCCTACTACTACTATCCCCACATATCCAGTGGACTATAAATGGCTAGAGGTTTTCAGTTTCTTTGAGTTATTCAGGAGTCAAGATTCAATGAAAACTATGGAGGTCTGAGGTCTCCACTCAGAATCGGTCCCTGGTCTTTATGGTCAGAAGATTTCCCTAGAAGTTGAGTAAAAGAGAGAGAGGAAGTGAGTAAACCTCTTCCCTTCCTTACAGTCATGAGACCTCTATTTCCTATCTGAGACACTCAGATTAGAAAATGTCCAGGAGAATGGGCAAGATAGGAGATGAAAGTAACCTTATATTAAAGAGAACATAAAAATATACATCATCATTCTAAGCTCAAATAATTGTACATGTATGAAAAACTGATATCGTTTGCTGGGGCAAGGTAAGGTAGATCAAGGAAACTCTAGAACTGAAGACAAATTTTACTCAGTCATTATTTTTAAGTGGGAAGCTGCCATGTGCCAGGCAGTATGCTAGACTATAGGGAAGCAACAATATGCAAAATCAGTCCTATCATCTGATCTTAATGGAGTATTTTAGACAGGTGACTGGGTCAGTTATTGGCTAATAAGAATATACACAAGGAAGCACTCTGGGAGTACCTGTTACTAGACCTGTACTGGCTAGTTTTTGATTGTTTGTTTGTTTGTTTTCTCTCAAAACAGTATATATATATTTTATATATATTTTATTTACATTTCAAATGTTTACCCCTTTCCAGATCTCCCTTTTTGATCTGGTACCCTATCCCTTCCCCCTTCCCCTGCCTCTATGAGGATATTCTCCCACCTACACAACACCCACCCATTCTTGTCTTCCTTCCTTGGCATTCTCCTGTACTGGGGCATATAACACCCTCAGGCCCAAGGACCTCTCCTCCCCTTAATGGCTAACAAGACCCTCCTCTGCCATATATGTGGCCAGCACCATGGGTCCCTCCATGTGTATTCTTTGCTTGGTGATCCAGTCTCCAGGAGCATTGGGAGGTCAGGTCAATAGACACTGTTGCTCCCTCCATGGAGATGCAAACTCATTCAGCTCCTTCATTCCCTTCTCCAACTCCTTCATCTGGGACCTCATGCTCAGCCCAATCGTTGCTGTGAAGTGACTCATGGGTATTCCGAACTTTTGGGCTAATAACAACTTATCAGTGAGTACATACCATGTTCATTCTTTTGTGATGGAGTTACCTAGCTCAGGAGGATATTTTCAAGTTCCATTCATTTTCCTGAGAATTTCATGAATTCATTGTTTTGAATAGCTGAGTAGTATTCCAATGTGTAAATGTACCACATTTTCTGTATCTATTCCTCTGTTGAGAGACATATGGGTGGTTTCCAGCTTCTGGCTATTATAAATATGGCTGTTATGAACATAGTGGAGCAAGTGTCTTTATTACATGTTGGAGCATCTTCTGAGTATATGCCCAGGAGTAGAATAGATGAGTCCTCAGGAAGTATTATGTTCATTTTTCTGAGGGTCGGACAAACTGATTTCCAGAGAGGTTGTATCAACTTGCAATCCCACCAGCAATGGACCACCACTGGTGTGAGGTGGAATCTCAGTGTTGTTTTGATTTGCATTTCCCTGATGACTAAGGATGTTGAACATTTCTTTAGGTGGCTTCTCAGCCATTCGTGTTTCCTCAGTTGAGAATTCTCTGTTTAGCTCTGTTCCCCATTTTTTTGATAAGGTTATTTGGATCTCTGGAGTCTAACTTCTTGAGTTCTTTGTATATATTGGATATTAGCCCTCTATCGGACGTAGGATTGGTAAAGATCTTTTCCCAATCTGTGGGTTGCTGTTTTGTCCTATTTACAGTGTCCTTTGCCTTATAGAAGCTTTGTAATTTTATGAGGTCCTATTTGTTGATTCTTGATCTTAGAGCATAAGCCATTGGTGTTCTGTTCAGGAACTTTTCTCCTGTTTCAATGTGTTTGAAATTTTTCCACACTTTCTCTTCTATTAGATTCAGTGTATCTGGTTTTATGCAGAGGTCCTTGATCCACTTGGACTTGAGCTTTGTACAGGGATATAGGAATGGATCAATTCGCATTCTTATACATGTAGACCCCCAGTTGAACCAGCACCATTGGTTGAAAATGCTGTCTTTTTTCCACTGGATGGTTTTAGCTCCTTTGTCAAAGATCAAGTGACCCTAAGTGTGTGGGTTCAACTCTGGGTCTTCAATTCTATTCCACTGATCTACCTGCCTGTAGCTGTACCAACACCATGCAGTACTACTTTGTAGTACAGCTTGAGGTCAGGGATGCTGATTCCCCCAGAAGTCCTTTTATTGCTGAGAATAGTGTTTGCTATCCTGGTTTTTTTAAATTCCATATGAATTTGAGAATTGTTCTTTCTACGTCTATGAAGAATTGAGTTGGGATTTTGATGGGGATTACGTTGAATCTGTAGATTGTTTCCTAAAGGATGGCCTTTTTCACTATATTAATCCTGCCAATCCATGAGCATGGGAGATCTTTCAGTCTTCTGAGGTCTTCTTTGATGTCTTTCTTCAGAGACTTGAAGTTTTTGTCATACATATTTTTCACTTGTTTGGTTAGAGTCACACCAAGATAATTTTATTGTTTGTGACAAATGTGAAGGGTGTTATTTCCCTAATTTCTTTCTCAGCCTGTTTATCTTTCGAATATAGGAAGGCTACTGATTTGCTTGAGTTAATTTAGTATCCAGCCACTTTGCTGAAGGTGTTTATCAGCTGTAGCAGATCTCTGGTGGAGTTTTTCGGGTCACTTAAGTATACCATCATATCATCTGCAAATAGGTATATTTTGATTTCTTCCTTTCCAATTTGTATCCCTTTGACCTCCTTTTGCTGTCTGATTGCTTTAGGTAGAAATTCAAGTACTGTATTGAATAGATAAGGAGAGAGAGGGCAGCCTTGCCTAGTCCCTGATTTTAGTGGGATTGCTTCGAGTTTCCATTTAGTTTGATGTTGGCTACTGGTTTGCTGTATATTGCTTTTACTATGTTTAGGTATGGTCCTTGAATTCCTGATCTTTCCTAGACTTTTATCAAGAAGGGATGTTGAACTTTGTCAAATGCTTTTTTAGCATCTAATGAAGTGACCATTTGTTTTTTTTTCTCTGAGTTTATGTAGTGGATTACATTGATGTATTTCCAGGTATTGAACCATCCCTGCATCTCTGGGATGAAGCCTACTTGATCATGGTGAATGATCGTTGTGATTTGTTATTGGATTCTGTTTACAAGAATTTTATTGAGTATTTTTGCATCAATATTCATAAGGGAAATTGGTCTGAAGTTTTCTTTTATTATTGGGTCTTTGTGGGGTTTTGGTATCAGTGTAACAGTGACCTCATAGAATGAATTGGGTAGTGTTCCTTCTGTTTCTATTTTATGGAATAGCTTGAACAGTATTGGTATTAGGTCTTCTTTGAAGGTCTGATAGAATTCTGCACTGAACATATCTGGTCCTGGGCCTTTTTTGGTTGGGAGACTTTTAATGACTGCTTTTATTTCTTCAGGGGTTATTGGACTTTTTATATGGTTTATCTGATCCTGATTTAACTTTGATAATTGGCATCTGTCTAGAAACTTGTCCATTTCCTATATTCCTTTAATTGTGTTTTCCTGTAATTCTTTAAGGGATTTCTGTGTGTCCTCTTTAAAGGTTTCCAGTTGTTTACCTGTGTTCTCTTGTATTTCTTTAAGGGACTTATATATTTCCTTCTTAAAGTCTTCTATCATCCTCTTGATAAGTGACTTTAAGTCTGAGTCTTCCTTTTCTGGTGTGTTGGGATATCCATGGCTGGCTGTGGTGGGAGAACTGGGTTCTCATGAAGCCAAGTAGTCTTGGTTTCTGTTCCTTTTCTTCTTGCCCTTGCCTTTTGTCATCTGGTTATCTCTGGTGTTACTTGGTGTTTCTCTCTCTGACTTCGGCCTGTCTTTCCTACAGGCCCAGGTGTCAGTGTTCCTTGGGACCAGTTCTCTTTCTTGGCTCTTCCTCAGTCCCTGTGTCTGGAGTCCTACTGTTGCTGGATTTTCTATACAAGTGGGCGGGCAGGTCGTTTTCTCTCTGTGCTGGTTGGGAATGGAGGCCTGGTGGCCCAGGCAGAGGTCTCCCACCACAGGTGGAAACAAACAGCCTCTTACCTCTTGGCTGTTCCTCAGTCCCTGTGTCTGGAACCCTCCTTCCACTGGCCTACAATCTTCTTATATCTGTTCAGGTTTGTTTTGTGACCAATTATATGATCAATTTGGGAGAAGATACCATGACCTGCTGACAAGAAGATATATTCGTTTGATTTAGGATGACATGTTCTATAGTTATCTGTTAAATCCATTTGGTTCATAACATCTGTTAGTTTCACTGAGACTCTGTTTAGTTTGTGCTTCCAAGAACAGTCCATTGATGATAGTCTGGTGTTGAAGTCTCCCACTATTATTGTGTGAGGTGAAATGTGTGCTTTGAGCTTTAGTAAAGTCGTTTAATGAATGTGAGTGCCCTTGTATTCGGGACATAGATGTTCAGAATTGAGAGTTCTTCTTGGTAGATTTTTCCTTTGATGACTATGAAGTGTCCTTCTTTATCTTTTTTGAGGACTTTTGGTTGAAAGTCGATTTTATCGGATATTAGAATGGCTACTCCAGCCTGTTTCTTGGGACCATTTGCCTGGAAAATTGTTTTGCAGCCCTTTACTCTGAGGTAGTCTCTTTAACATGGAGGTGCGTTTCCTGGATGCAGCAAAATGCTGGGTCCTGCTTATGTATCCAGTCTGTCAGTCTATGTCTTTTTTTGGGGGAATTGAGCCCATAGATGTTAAGAGATATTAAGGAATAGTGATTGTTGCTTCCTGTTATTTTCGATGTTATTTTTATGTTTGTGTGGCTATCTTCTTTTGAGTTTGTTGAAAGATTACTTTCTTGCTTTTTCTAGGGTGTAGTTTCCTTCCTCATGTTGGCGTTTACCATCTATTATTCTTTGTAGGGTTGGGTTTGTGGAAACATATTGTGTAAATTTCGTTTTGTCATAGAATATTTTGGTTTCACCATCTATGATTATTGATAGTTTTGTTTGCCTGGGCTGGCATTTGTGTTCTCTTGTGGTCTCTATGAGATCTGCCTAGAATCTTCTAGCTTTCATAGTCTCTGGTGAGAAATCTGGTGTAATTCTGATAGGTCTGCCTCTATATGTTCCTTGACCTTTCCCCCCTACTGCTTTTAATATTCTTTCCTTATTTTGTGTATTTCGTATTTTGCCTATAATGTGACAAGAGGAATTTCTTCTGGTCCAATCTGTTTGGAGTTCTGTAGGCTTCTTGTATATCTCTCTTCATCTTTTTCTTTAGGTTAGGGAAGTTTTCTTCTATAATTTTGTTGAAGATATTTACTGGTCCTTTAAGTTGGGAATCTTCACTCTCTTCCATACTTATTATCCTCATGTTCTGTCTTCTCATTGTATCCTGGATATCCTGCATGTTTTGTGTTAGGAGCTTTTTGCATTTTGCGTTTTCTTTGACTGTTGTGTCAATATTTTCTACAGTATCTTCTGCACCTGAGTTTCTCTCTTCCTTCTCTTGTATTCTTTTGGTGATGCTTGCATCTATGACTCTTGATCTCTTTCCTAGGTTTTCTATATCTAGGGTTGTCTCCGTTTGTGATTTCTTTATTGTTTTTATTTCTATTCTTAGTTCCTGGCTGGTTTTGTTCATTTCCTTTGTCTGCTTGATTGTGTTTTTCTGTAATTCTTTAAGGGATATTTGTGTTTCCTTTTTCAGGCTTCCAGTTGTTTACCTGTGTTCTCTTGTATTTCTTTAAGGGAGTTATTCATTTCCTTCTTAAAATCTTCTACAATCATCATCAGATGTGATTTTAAGTCTGAGTCTTGCTTTTCTGGTGTGTTGGGGTATCTAGGGCTTGCTGTGGTGGGAGAGCTGGGTTCTGATGATGCCAAATATCCTTGGTTTCTGTTCCTTATGTTCTTGCCCTTGCCTTTCACCATCTGGTTATTTCTGGTGTTAGCTGGTCTTACTCCCTCTGACTGTGGCTTATCTTTCCTGCAAGCCTAGGTGTTACTACTCCTTGAAGACCAGTTCTGTCTGAGAAGAATTTGGGTTTGGAGAGCTGTGGTACAGAGTCAGCTCTGGGGTACAGACAGAAACCAGAAGTATCTCGTTCCCAGCTGTCCCTTGTTTCCTGTGACCTGATGGCTGTGCAAGAATCCCACTTGGTCCAGTAAATTTGAACTGAAGTGATGGTCTTGCCTGTACTTGAAGGTGTGTCGGCACTCCTGGGATATCAGCTCTTTCCTGGCACTATTTTAGCATGGAACCCTGTTTCACAGGATCTGCTCCCTAGCCACAGAAAGAAACTAGAAGACCACCCCTCAGTGTCTGCATCCTGGAGATTCCAGGTGGGTCCCTGTGTGCAATCAGGCTTGCCCTCACACCTGGGAGTCTAGTTTTCTCCTGGCATTATTTGGCTATGGAGCCCTATTGTCCTAGGCAGAGGTCTCCAGCCATAGATGGAAACCATAATACTCCTTCCCCAGGCTGTTCCTCAGTGCCTATGTTCCGAGGATTCTGGGTGAGTCCCATTGAGCAGTGTTGCTCCTCTTACCCCCTCTCTCGGGCTTTTCTACTGTCCTAGAAGGCTAGCTTTCTCCTAGTGCTATTTGGCTATTGAGCCCTGGTGTACTGGCTAGTTTTGTGTGTCAACTGGACACAAACTGGAGTTATCACAGAGAAAGGAGTTTCAGTTGACAAAATGCCTCTATGAGATCCTGGTTTAAGGCATTTTCTCAATTAGTGATCAAGGGGGGAGGGCACCTTGTGGGTGGTACCATCTGTGGGCTGGTCGTCTTGGGTTCTATAAGAAAGCAGGCTGAGCAAACCAGAGGAAGCAAGCCAGTAAGTAACATCCCTCCATGACCTCTGCATCAGCTCCTGCTTCCTGACCTGCTTGAGTTTCAGTCCTGACTTCCTTTGATGAATAGCAGCATGGAAGTGTAAACTCAATAAATCCTTTCCTCCCCAACTTGCATCTTGGTCATGATGTTTGTGCAGGAATAGAAACCCTGACTAAGACGGGACCCTAAAATAAAGCAAGTGGAGAAGGTTAACTGACAAAAGGGAGATATAACCTATTTGGAAAGATAAAGAGGTAGGGGATATTGGACAATCTATTTCACAAAATTTCCAGAACTCTTATCTTACCTTTGGCATGAGGTTTGTTACTGGAGATTATGCTATATGAGGTAGAGAAATGTTAGTACTTTTAAATAGGAAATGTTGAAACATTACATTTTTTTGCATCTATTTAGAGAGAGGAGAGAGAATATCTATCTATCTATCTATCTATCATCTATAGAGAGAGTCATAGAACAAACTTGCAGGGTCTTGCTGGGCTCATTGCTCTCCTCCACCATGTGGGTTCCACAGATGGAGCTTTGGCCATCAGGCTTGGTAGTGAGTCCCTTAAACCCATTGAGCCATCTCCCCAACCCTGTGAAAACATCTAAACAGGTATCTCAAGTCATTTCATTTCCCATTTATTTTATTTCTGCATAAAAAATGAAAATGGTCTGTTGTTAAAAACCCATGCTTCCTTCTATTTTGTTAATTGAAAAAGCAACATCAGATTATTTTTTGCACAGCATATATCAGAAACAATTCTTAAAAAGAAGGGCTTTAAGTTTTTGATGATTCTTCCACATGTGAATTATTTTTAACTGGATTTTTGCTACAGCTAATTTTTATGTACAAGTGTCCTTTATGTTTTAGAAAATAAAATTATTGCACTGTAGTATTGTGCAGATTTCTCCCAATACAAAATAGCAACACAGAAAGTGCAGAGCTAAAAGGGTAGTACAGATAATGAGAGGGCCGGGGGTGGCATGCTTTCGAAGTTCCTCTGGAATCTGAGGCTAATATGGTACCAATTCAGCACTATGTGGTCTACTCCAAGGCACAGTATGAGCATTTTCATAGGCAGTGCTGTCTTTTAATACAAAGAAAAGAAAATAATATCATACCCATGGCTTAAACTCAGTGTTTTTTCTAAGATTATTTTAAAAATTATATGTATGTGTGTATGTATGTGTGCACATGCATGGGAATTCAGGTGCGCACAGAGGTGAGAAGAGGGTATCAGGCCCTCTGAAGCTGTAGTTACAGGCAGTCGTGAGTGGCCTGATATGGGTACTGGGAACTGAACTCAGGTCCTCTGGAACTGAACCATGTCTCCCTGAAATTTGGTTTTAAACTTCATATTTTATAGCACTCTGTAGACATATAGGTACAAAAGTAAGGCTTTTATTTAAGTTCACATATATGAAGTGAAGACAGAAGAACAATATTCATAAGTCCTTCCATAGGTTAAGACTGGCTTTTCTTGCTTTGTTTTGAAATTCTGAGGGAATTTGGATAGAACAGAATGCTTAAATTTTCACAGTAGCCAAAGACCACAAGAGAAGGCTTCCTCTCACATATACTCCCAAGCATTACAGATTTGCAGTGGTAAAGATCCAGAAATCTTTTGTTTGAGTAAATTTATTGTCAGTGGGAAAATTGCTTCTTGTTGGCCTGAATCTTAACTTCTAGACGTTTTCCTACAAGTCTAGCTTTAAAAATCTGACAGCCTTGGATTGGAGTCCTGCTTTGCTGCCTTCTACTTGTATGATCCCAGTGACTTTTCTGAACTTGAGTTACTTGTCTATAAACCATAAATGATTTATGTATGATTAGAAGGGCTCCACAAATGTTTGATGGCTATGGACATGTACCAGGCTGGCAATGGGCCAGGTGTGGGAGAATGAAGAACAAGAGAACAGTTTCTTACTCTTGCAAAGCACTTAGTTTAGCAGAGAAATTAACAAGAAATCCTTGTAATGCCACAACATAATCTCTACATATGTAGATGTATAGAGAGTGGGGACATCTCACCTGGACTTGGGCTTCTAGCTCTCATTTAGGTCTGTCTCTCCTTTTCTTCTACCCTGTTGTCAACATTGTCCTTTCTGCTCCTTGCAGTCAGTAACAGTGGTGCTAAGTAGGCTGGAAAGGGAAGGAACTAACCACTGTTGGTGGCTATCTTTGATTGCTAGCAGAATGGCCTCTGGACTCATAATAGTAAAGAGTATATGCATGAATACCTCCTTCAGCTTTGCTGACAGAAGCAAACAACTGGGATATCCACAAGGAGGAGAACTGGTTGAATAAATAGTGAGACACAATATATCACATGTTAGTTATAAAAGCAAAAGCCATGCTAACTGATGTGGATGAAGTACATAGGGAAAGAAGCCCTGAAGAACTGGAATTAACAATGTTTTTCCTCCAAAGAGTGCAATCAGTTGCAAAGGCATTGCCACCAATATTTCAGCCATTAGATTCCTTTCTGGTTGAAGTTTCCCCTCCCCAAAGGAATGCAATTGTTTTTCAATCTAAGGCCTACTTTGCATTCTCTGTCATTATTAATTCCAATGGATTGAATCATAGACTCTCAGGGGATTCTTGCCTTCAATGATTCTCTCCTGAATGGAAGCATAGTTCACTTTTAGGAAATGAATGGGCCTTCCCATCAAGATAAGCAACTTACAGGGATTTAAGATACGCCTTCCTAACATATTTTTTTTGGCCTTAAAGCAGCAAAAACATGTAAATCAAGCTGAATCACTAAAAATCCCCTGAAGTCAGAAGTCAAGGCCTGTAGTAAGTGCTGCTGTCTGAAATTTAAATTAAATTAAATTAAATTAAAGATATACAGCGTCTGAGTTCATGTCTCCATGTTTCTTTTCACAGCCTTTTCTACCAGATACTATAACCCCTACTTTCAAACACAATCTTAGGTAATACAGGCTGAATTGAAGGTTCAGAGTCAAGAACTCTGCTGTCTACAGACAGTGGTGTGATAGCTCATCTGGCCTATGGTCTATATACTGACCAAAGCTTATTTCTGCATAGCAGTTAAGGTCACAGCATCCTAGCTTCCAACCTGTGCTCTGTCTTTTCTAGATGGGTGCATTTCAGTGTGCTCTTTAACAATTTTAATGCTCTGATTTCCCACCTGTTAGTCCAGTTTCTAATCATAGCTTCCTCAGAAAGGTGTACTGAGGCACAGTGAAACCTCTAAAATGTAAGGACAGTGGCCTGAGGTACATTTGCAAAGAGGACAGATGGGGGGGGGGAAGAGAGAGAGAGAGAGAGAGAGAGAGAGAGAGAGAGAGAGAGAGAGGAGAGAGAGAACAGAGAACTAGCAGTAAGGAGTGGTCAGGATCAGGAGCTTCACAGATGCCACTTGAGGTACAAGTAGATGGAAAATGCTTTCACAGGGGTTAGCAATAAAGAAGTCATTAGGAACACACTGATGGTATTTCAGAGGGAATCCTGGGCCTGTTACAGGCTTTTGAAATCCTGAGGCCCACTTCCAGGGACATACCTCTTCTAACAAAGCCACATTCATTCCAACAAGGCCACAACTCCTAATCCTTTTCAAATAGTGCCACTCCCTGGTGACTAGACATTTAAATTTAAGAGCCTATGGTTGTCATTCTTACTACTACTTACTGTCTACTTACTACTTACTGTCTACTTACTACTTACTGTCTACTACAGAGAATAAAGCAGTCTGAATTATTAGCATTCTTCAATACCTAGGAACCATGTAACAGCTTTATAGAAGTTTAAAGGTAGCTGGGAGATGGCTGATACCTATAATCCTGAGACACTGAAGCAGAATTGCCGTGAATTTAAAGACTGATGAACTTAGTGAGATCCTGCCTTTAAAAAAAAAGTCAAAAAGCCCCCAAAGGTTGAAATAAACCAGTACATAACACAATAGTAATACACAATTAATACAGAAAACCTGGAGAACAGAAAAATATAAAAAGAAAAAAGTCATGATTGATTTTGTAGCTAGACCTACTTTTTTTCTCTGTTATTTATATCAAGGGTTGATGAGCATGATCCTCCTTGTTCTATGATGAACAGCCTGCATTTGCCAATGTATTGAAGCTTAATACTTTGAATGAAGAAACCATCTGAGAATGTTCTTGTGACATCAGAGTAGATTAAACAACCTGTTAAAGAGTGAAACCAGATTTCTTTCTTTCTTTCTTTTTTTTGGTTTTTCAAGACAGGGTTTCTCTGTATAGCCCTGGCTGTCCTGGAACTCATTCTGTAGACCAGTCTGGCCTTGAACTTAGAAATCCACCTGCCTCTGCCTCCCAAATGCTGGGATTAAAGGCGTGTGCCACCACTGCCTGGCACCAGATTCCTTTTGTAGCTGCTCAAGAGCTGTCAATTGACAGATAATAAAATTTAAAGTGGTTCTCAAATATCAGACTGAAGGCTCCATCTTTCTTAAAATAAGATGCACATTAGAACTCCAGTGAAATCTGGTTTTCTCTTCCTCTTATCAGGCTGATAAAAATCAAGAATACGGTTTCGGGTTGCCTGAGGTGATGACGATAGCATTGGGAAACCTCACTGGAGGGAGTGCTACATTGGTGTAACTTCTATCTGTCACTATCTGTCAAACATGCCCATATCCTTTGAGTCAGCAATATCATTTCTAGGAAACAATCCCACTGATACATACAAGAAAAATCACATTTGGACAAGATTATTCATTACAGGTTTAGCTATAATGACAAAAGATTGAAAACAACCTAAGATTCCATTGATGGGTTATGGGTCAGTTAAATGGGATACAAGTGCTACAAAGGAAGGGGCAATCATGTATCACCTATTGAATGGTTTCTAAGACACACTCCATAGAGAAAGATGTCATAGGAATTAATTCCTCACTGTATACATAATGAATGAAAATAGATAATAAAAAAGAGAATTATAAATTCATAGAGTATATCTAGAAGGAACTATGGGAAGTCAGTAGTCTATCTAATGGTTGGGCTTGGTAGATATGATTTATTTTTCACTGTGTACCTTTTGTAATTTTTGAATTTTTTGTCATAAGTATGTGTAATTTATGCAAAAACTACAAAGGTAAAATATAACATTCTGAAACAAGATGAAACCTCTGAGCCATGTATTAGCAGTTTATTTATTTTGGTGCTGGGGTTGACTCTAGCACCTCAAGATGCTCTATCAACAAGGTTTTACTCTCCCACCCATCCTCCCTGCCCTTTGTTTTAGAGACAGGCTTTTACTGAATTTGTCAGAATGGTTTTTAAACTCACTTTGTATTCCAAATAGACCTTGCACTTGAAATTCTTCTGCCTCAGCTTCTCACATAGCTGGTAGTAGCTTTTATTTTTGAGTAATCATGCTCTTGTGTTGTTTAGTTTGGTTCTTTTGTTTCATATTTTTCCCTTGCCCCGCCTCCATGACGACTGAACAATAGTTACCACCAACTGACAACTTAGTACATTCTAATAATGGTTTGATGGATATGACTTCATCTAATTCTCACAGCTTCTCTCAGATGGTTAATTATGTCTGCAAACTCCTGGAAATCCTGGGCATGAGAAATTAAAGCATCTTGGCAAAACCACACAACAAATAAAGGGTGGAGCTGGGTTTACCAAGTCTACTTCTACAATCTAGGCTGTACTACCAGTGACACAGAATCAGTACATATATTTTGAGTAATGTATTAGTCCTCTTTTATAATTTTCAAATCAAAGGAATTTAATATTTTATATGGCCTTTTAAACCACACACTACTGCATGAATGAACCAGCTAGATGCTCTTCACCTCACACAGGCACCAATAACCAAGAGATTGCTGTTTTCATTTTCCAAGCAAAAACAATGAAGGCTGATGTTAAAATCCCCCGTGGATCTCAGCATGTAAATTACAGAACAAATATTTTAATCTAGGCAGTTTGGCTCCATGGTCTGCCATCATTACACTGCCTGGAAACACAGTTGTACAGTGCATGACCCTAGGGGAGAGACCAGAGAACCTCCACTATTCCTGGAAATCTGCACAGGCTTCCTGGAGGATTGAGGCAGAATCTGAGTCTCAAAGTTTAAGGCATAGAGACTTCACAATATCTGAAAGACGTCATTTCTACCCTGCACTGAAATGGTTCTGGAAAGATCAACATGCTTTGTGGGGAGAGAAGAGACGGAAATTGTAGCACAGAGCCTCATATGACATGTCTGGGAATTGTGCCATGTAATAGAACTGAGTTTCTGTCAGGGATTTCAAATTTTACTCAATATTCTGAAGTCTAGCTAAAACACAGTCAAATGTTGACCAGGTTCTTATCATCAACAGGTACTTTCAAAAGCAGTTGGGGGTTGGATTTAATGGCACTGTTTGTTTTTATAAGGCAACATCCTAGAAATCAGCAACTGAACTGTAGCGAAGATGAATCAGATATGATGCCAAGAATAATACTAGAAGAGGTGCCCTGCCACTCTAGTGCACTTAAAAGCAAGGCACAGTTCAATAACAGCCTTTTGGGGACTCTCAAAGTCCTCATAGCTCTGCTTATATGGCTTGTAAGAGCTGGACTTGACTTCTGCCCACGAAGGCAAGAAAGAGCCAGTTCCTGGCTGAAGAAAATCCAAGAACATGTGTAGAACAAGGTATACCCTGCATACTTCCTAATTCTCCTTTAATTCAGCTAGATGCCTCTATTTGGGGGGCACAGAAGAAGCAACATGCTTTGACCTTAATAAACTTTTTAAAAACTACACTTATTTATTTGTTGTATGTCCATGGGCTCATTGTACATGTGACATGGCATGTGTGTGGAGATCAGAGGACAATTTGTGGAAACTCTCTCCTCCCATGTGGGTACTGGTGATTGAACTGGGTTCATCAGAATGATGAGTGAGGATACAAACTGGGTTCATCAAAATGCCTTCACTTGATGAGCCATCTCAAGCAATCCCCATAAGAATCTTTAATCACCGGGCAGTGGTGGTGCACGCCTTTAATCCTAGCACTCGGGAGGCAGAGGCAGGCGGATTTCTGAGTTCGAGTTCAGCCTGGTCTACAGAGTGAGTTCCAGGACAGCCAGTGCTATACATAGAAATCCTGTCTCGAAAAAAAATTTTTAATCAAACATTCCTTAATATGTTTGTTGTATATTTTTATTATGCTTCAGTATCCACATAATAACTAATCTCCATATTGAATTGATTGTACTGTCAAAATATCCCTGCATTTCCTTGGCCAGCTGATGTATAGAGAGATATTTAACAACTTGCTGAGGAAAAGAGGGAAGTAGGAGGAGGGCTCTGCCAACTATTATGTTATAAATATTTTCATCTTGTCTAATTCCAGGTTGCCACCAGGAGTAACTGGATATAGAGTTGGGAAGTGATGAGCACAATTTTCTCTTGAGCCTAATCGAATCAGTCATCTCTAGTAGATGTGCCCATTGTGTTCCATCTTCTCAGGGGAACATGACTGCCACAGCCTCCAAGCCCTGCTTCCTGACTTCAATCCTGGATCTTTCTCCTCCCCCCTCAGATGAAATACTTTCATAACCCTGCTCAATCCATCTTCCTTGGCTCTCCTTTCCCTTTACTACCACCTAATTGTCAATGTCCTTGGTCTTGCCAAAGAAAGTTATTACTTTTAACAATAATATGGAATATCTAGTTACACTGGAATTTTAGTGAACAAGGAAAACTTTTTAGCATGATCACTTGATATATAAAATACATAAATACTAGAAATATATTTGTGAGTATCTGAAATTTATATGAGCAACAGCTTTTATTTGACAATGTTATTCCTGATCCACCCAAACATTGATCTTAGGTAAGTTACTAAACATCTTAGAAGTTTATATCCTCATCTATAAAGTGACATTAAATGATTTGGTCCTTCTTAAGGATAATCCAAGGGCATTTCAATCTGCAGTAAGAATGTACTCTTTGTCTTGAGTACATCCTTAGTCCTCTAACTTAGTTGATGACTTGCATCTGTTTGTTATATGAGACCATCATTGTGCTTGTGCAGACATCTACCTGGTGGATGCTTGAGTACTTGGCTTGCTGTGGTGATAAAGAAACTTGGGCTATCTTCTATCTATGAGGTGAAGGGATGTTTTATTTCCTACATTGCACATTGTAGTCTCACAGCTCTAGGAAAAGTCACATAGTTCATGGTTTATAAAAAAAAAATGAAATTCATGATAGCATTTTTCTATAAGCCTTTATATCTACTATCAACCATGAAAGATGGGAAGATATGCACTGTATCCTTGCAAGGTCTAGCTCCTTGAGCAAAGAAATTTTTATATGTAGGAATGGAATTAGATCTTCTACTAATTTTGATTTAATACCTGATGAATTCCAGACAAAAGTGGGTTGTTGTAACCAGTTTGGAAAGTTATTTATCAATGTTGTGGGAACACTCAATTCCAGACAAATAATATTATTGTGTTCCAGGACAGACTGAAGGTAGTAATGTAGCAGCAAGAGCCTAGCACAAGTGGGTTCTCCTAGAGAGAACAAAGGAGCTAAAAGAAAGAAACAACAGCTGAAATTAGCTTACTGAATCTTCTTTGTGTGGGAACAAGATGATGGCATCAGACTTCTCAACATTCAAGAGTTATTTCTCAATTCTGAGGACATATCCAGCAATAGCCCATGATGAGTAGACTTTGGGGTGTTGAGCATGGCTAGTGGAGAGTTGCAGAATCACAGAGTGTAGACAGACTACTCAAGCAGGGAAAGAATTTAGAAATTGTAATATGTAGAGAGCTTAGGTAGGAAAACACTCTGTTTTAACACCCTCCTGTTAGTCATCATCTCAGTGTTCAAATCTGAAAACAGTTGTATTCCTAAAATACATCCCAAGGATTTAGTAATGTAGTAAGAAACAAACAAACAAACAAGGACAATTTACCAGAACCCTACATTCAGCCAAAAGTTTTACAGCCTAATTCTGTCTGAATTCTGCATTCTATTCAGTAAAGCTATTCAGATCTTCACAAGCCTAGCCAAAAGAACAGCTATATAATACCTGGGCTTGAATCTCCTTCTAAGCATAACCTGCTTACAACTACATACGTGGGTCCCTTAGTAGCTTCCCTAGACCTGTAATAAACAAACTTGTCATAGAGGAGTATATGTGGCAGTATTTATACTGTATTTACAGAGACATGAGAGAATCTGATGCAACCACCAGCTGTTGCTTAGGTACCAAACCCCCAAACAGATCTTTTGCCATTTCCAGGCAGTGTGATCCCTTGTAAAGAAGACTGGTGGGAAAGTCAGGCCTGCTCTCTGGTCACTCACTACCTTGAATTCCTGAATTTTACTTACATGGAAGTAACCTGGTTTCCTGGATAAGGAATCTGGATAAGTCATTCCACAAGAGCCCAGACCTTCACCAATGTGGAGGAGTCACAGGCCCTGAAAGAATAATGACAGCAGATAGTTAGCCCAGGCTCCTTGGATACTTCAGATTGCAAGGCTATCTAGTACAGAAGGGACAGCACTGTAAAGATGTGACAATAGTAGGTCTGTGGGTCAGGGAATCTTTCTCTTCCCTGCTGTACTACCCTACCCCACCACACACCACATATACACAGAGCAAGTCACACACACACACACACACACACACACGCAGAGAGAGAGAGAGAGAGAGAGAGAGAGAGAGAGAGGACAAAGAAACAGAGAGACAGAGACAAGGAGAGACAGAAAGAGACAGAGAGACAGAAAGAGACAGAGAGACAGAAAGACACACAGAGAGAAAGATACACATACACACACACACACACACACAGAGAGAGCGAGCGAGAGAGAGAGAGACTATTCAAGCAGTTTCAATGTATTACCTACAATTTTTTTTTTGCCTTAACTTGCTTAAAAGTATGTGAATTTTTCTGTAACATTTTAAATTAATCCAGGTGGATCTGCCTCATGCAAAGAGACCTAGTGTCTCAGATGTGGAGAGTGCTTCGCACATCCAATGTATTTTGTGGAAATGGTTTACTATGAAGATTAGCCCTTTCCTATCTTCATGAATCCAGCCTGCAAGAATACAGCAGAAACTTTATTCAGAGGAACTAATACATTCTCTTGTTAGCAAATATCTGACAAAAAGACCAGGGAAGGGAGGTGAAATACATCATAGCAAGGCCAAAAGAATCTCTTGGTTTTGACACATGTGATGCTTTCAAATAGTTCCCAGTATCTTAATTTTGAAGGAAAGTTGATACTTTGCATGCTTAGTTTCTGCCCATGACTCTGAACTCAGAGAACTCAGATCTTTGGAGAAGCCAAAGGTGGTTTAAGTGACTTATCAGAATAAATGAACTGGTTTCTCTTAGCTGAAGTTTCCTAATTTTGAAGAACAAGTAGCAGCCACTGAAAATCAATCCCACAGAGAGAAGCAAGCACAGAAACTCAGCTCGAGAGATCTTCCTAGACTGGGGAAAAGTTCAGGATCACAAAGTGATTTCTTATCATCAACCAGCTTCAGAGAGGTCAGCTTATCAACATGTTGGGATCAGAGCACTGTTCTTAAGATAAGACAGAAACAGGTACTAGTCACCTAGATAGGGAGACTGTTCCTTGCTATCCATGGGGCCACTCCTAAAATGCCTGGGATTTTCTAGTTTTCTAGGGATAAGGTATCTCCATGCATAGCAAAATAACAAGGGCAAAGAAGAGATGAAATCATAGGAAAGATTTGCATTTAGCTCAGCATTAGGAGACCTAGGTTTAGCCCTGTTGCATGGCGGAAAATCTAAGGCTGGGTCAAGAAGTTGTTAGGAGCTACACTGGGGTTGGGGCAACACTGAGGCTGTAAGGCCAGAACTTAAACTGAACAGGCTGGCAACTGTCAAGAGCTTAGAGCAATTAGCATAGCTGTCCTTCAAAATTAGCCAGTGCTTTCCAAATAGACACAGCACCCTTCTCCCTAATATTCTCTCTCCAAATATCAACAATAGGTTTTCTCAATACAAGGCATTTCCCAGAGCCTCTTTCTCAGAAGAAGCTGTTAAATTACCCATTGTTTAACTTTGCAAACATCTTCTGCCTTGGTGACAAATGAAACTACATTCTAAGAGCAACTACAAGTTTCCTAGTACCAGTAACTTCCCTTTTCTCATTGAGATATTCTTTTTAGTTAAATTGCAGACCCACTCATCTCCAACCCCAGCAAAAGAGCACATTAACCCAGCCTGAGAGTGTGGAAAGCATCTCTTTTAGAGATGTAAATGTCTTTCTTCCACTTACCTGAAATGTACTAATGAACTCTGGAGTCCATCACATATAGAAAATTGTGTGTGAGTAGTAATTCAGAAGGACACAGTCAGCCCCACACAAAAGAGAACTGCCTTTTCCTCCCCATACACACATTCTCACCTATCCTTTATCTCTTGATCTCAGTAATGCTGAAGTCTCTGAATTTTTAGCAATGGCAATGTATACTAGCCTTTCTTATTTATTAATACATACTAAATATGAGTGAGATTTTGGGGCAAGTAAGTGCAGCTTAGGAAATTTGTGCCTCAAGTTTTGCTGTGAACTTAAAACTGCAGAAAAGTGTCTACACACACACACACACTCACTACGCACACACATACAAAAGGGAAACCCATCAAGATACAGAGAAAAGAATCTGTAATGGTAGAAATAGAGTTTAGGGTTACTGTGCTAATATTTTGGTTTAGAAAGAGTCTTTTCCTCTCATAAGCAAATGCCAATCAAAGGCAGTGGTACTAATAAAGATCCATGCTGGTGGCATACAAAGAGATGAAACCTTGAATATCTGACTACTAGAAGCTAAGCTCTGGGGTTGTCAAGGCCGTTTATGCTTGAGAATCATGCTCAGAAACTTGAAGGATGACAATATGTATAGGCTGTAACTTCTCACATAAAAACACTTAGCAGAAGGCTTTGGGAAAAGTCTAGGAGTAAAGCACAGCTGGTAACTATTAAGTAAAGGACCTAGTTTGAACATGGCTTTGCCTGCATGTGTGAATATGCATCAGGTATATTCAGTGCTAACTGAGGCTATAAGAGGGCATCAGAGTCCCAGGAACAAGAGTTACAGATGATTTAGAACCACCATGTAGAAACTGAACCTACATCCTCTTGAAAGAGCAGTAAATTCTCTTAACTTCCAAGCCATCTCTCCAGCTCCTCATAATGAATTTTCAATAGCACCAACAATCTCATTTCTTCAGGGATAAATGGTTCAGAGACTAACTCATCCCTGGTACAGTAAGCTGGCTCTCCATAATAACTTCATAAGCATGGTCCCAAGTGAACTGATAGTTATGCTGGAACAACTCCCTGAGGGAGAAGTTCCAGCTCTTGAAAATTAGCAAGTTGTGTGCTTACTCTTTTTTAGTCATCTTTATGGCAGATCTGTATGATGATCTAGTATTATTCTTGTGTTAAAGAGTAAAAATAAACAAGAACACAGATCTTGGGCTAACTTAGCTATTGTCAAACATCTAGCAAATGGTGGAGTTGGCCTTCTAACCCAAATTGTTACTCAAAAGGCCATGGTCTCCACATGTAGCCCCATGAAAAGCTATATAGTCAGAATCCATTGTCATACAGTGTTTATCTCTATGTACAAATATGTATTTTTACACAATATATGTATGAAATGTATATGTATAAATATATGAGCTGAGAAAACCTTTTCCAGATGAGGCTGACAAGAGTTCCACTAAAACTACTGGGAATTAGGCACCACCTACTTTCCTTTAGGACCATTACTTGTTTTGTTTGAGCATTTTATCATGGATGCATGCCCCCTACTTAAAAAGCACCTTCTCCTTCTTTTTTTTTTTTTTTTAAAAAAATTGAAAACAGAAATTTGAAGTGGCTTCCTTCAGTGCTGGAGGCAGACTGAGCTTCAGGCTGTTTCAGCTGCCTTTTTTTTTAAGGCCTAAGGGCACTAAAAGTAAAACCATCCTGCTTCCTCTCCCCATTTTCATTTTCAACTAAAATCCCCTAGTCCCTATGTGAGGACTAGTGCCTCACATAGTGAAAGAATCCGTGACTTCACTTCTTTTAATAGGCACCCATATTTTAACTGTCCTAGTAACAGTCATTGCTTTAAAAATCTTAAGGCAATCTGCAAAGTAAAGAAGCTAATTGTGATGCTAAGAGTGTGTTTTGTAAATAGTTTTTAGGTTTTATATACAGGGCTCACTTTTAGCCTGGAATCATTCTAGGTATCTGGAGACAAGTGGACAGAAAACCAGGGACTAGTCTTACTATAAAAGAAATTAACCAAAGGGAAGAAGTCTGTTTAAGCTTGACTTAGCCTAGAAGAGGGCATTGGAGGGGTCATTCAGAATGAGACATGCCCCCTTCATAGTCAGATCCTGTCACCCAGTAAAAGGGAGCTTCAAACACAAGTTAGCTAAGACACAATGAGGTACTTCTTTGATATCTTTATCCTTCATATGCACTGAATCAAAGAAACTTCAACAACACGAGGACTGCAACAGACCTTCAAGCCTCCTTGCATGACCTGGAAGTGTTTGGGGGGTGTTCTGGCAGCAATGGGATCAGCACTAACAGATAAGGGCAACTCTGTTACAGAGACTAACAGTCTTACTAAGAAGCTAGCTAAGAGACCACTAGGGAGAAAGCAGAGAATGGGCTTGGACTTGAGAGGAAACCAGGAGTGCGTGACGACAGACAGAAGATATTTCTGTACTTCACTCTCTTTACTTACCTGGCAACTCCTGGAACCAACTGAACAAAATTTGGAGGTGAACAAACCTTTGAAAATAGCTGGTTCTGATAAGATACAGGAAAAACAAGCAATACACAACAGGTATCATTACTATCTGTGTGACTCCAGGTTGGGTGCTGGGGGTGGGAGTGTGTGTCTTTGTATGATATGAAGAAACTCAGGTCAGAACATCTTTAGATTCTTACAGACATAAAAATGCTAGAATAGTAAATCCTAGCCTCTTATTAATTCATGTGTATGTGTGTGTGTGTGTGTGTGTGTGTGCACATGTGTTTAAATAACGTTAGCTTTATCTTCTCTTTCTCCTTATAAAACATTATCCATTTCATTTTTCCCATCAAGACATACTCAAGTGCTGAGTCACTTTTAAAGAAAAGAAAAATGAAGAAGAAAGAGTGATCATGCTTCTTAGGGCTAGCCTCAAGGATGACTTAAGCACACTTTTCCCCTCCTAGTTGTGATTCTTTCGATGCTAAACAACGTCACATTGTGCAATCTTAATGAGGTTTCCAATCAGCCCCACCCACTCTGGCCCCACCCCCACCCTCCAACAAAGATTTTTATCAAATGTGGGATTTTCCCATGAGTCTCAAAATTAGAGTCGACTCCCAATAAATATGAGACTGGGGATGTCTGTAGCTCATTCTGCTCTGAGCCCACCAGGAACGAAAGTCAACTTCATCTGCCCTCCAGGAACAGCTATGAAGTTCCTCTCTGCAAGTAAGTGAAGGCAGTTTCTTGCCCTCTGGCGGAGCTATTGAGACTGTGAGAGAGGAGTGTGGAGGCAGAGAGCCAGCACTGTGGGTTGGCCAGCAGCCAACAGCAAGCAGCAGGCGCCTAGCTATGCTATCTGCTCACTTGCCGCTTTCCCTTTCCTTCACTCAGGAGACTTCCATCCAGTTGCCTTCTTGGGACTGATGCTGGTGACAACCATTGCCTTCCCTACTTCACAAGTCCGGAGAGGAGACTTCGCAGAGGATATCACCCCTAACAGACCAGTATATACCACTTCACAAGTCGGAGGCTTAATTACATATGTTCTCAGGGAGATCTTGGAAATGAGAAAAGAGGTGGGTAGGCTGTGAAAGTGATGAAGGCCCAGTGTGGGCATCCACTCATTCTCTTTGCTCCTGAATTGGGAACTTTTTGCTGGCCCTTAGAATTTGAAGTTAAAGATCAGACTAGAAGACTAGACTGACTCCTCTTTGCTTGTTTTGGGTGGGGGTTGGTGAGGGTTCCTTCCCTGTCTGGAAGATACAGAATGTGACTGCATTGCTAGAAAATCCACAGTAGGCTATTCTCAGTTCCAATTTAGCTATTGTTTCTTGGGTAGGGATTCCTTTTCCTTTATCAAAGAGTAAGATCTCTTCGCCTTCATTTGCCCCTTGAACTCTACAAGGACCAGAAAGTGTTGTTTGGCTGAATGTAGTAAGCTGTGTGTGTGTGATCAGGATGCTCCAGGGTCAGCCCAGCTAAGATGCATACTGTATAGAGCCCAATGAAGTGCTAACATGAAGAAAAAAAAAAAAAACCTAGATTAGACTGGGCATGGGGGTGGATGCCTCCCAGCACTTGGGAGGCCCAGGCAGGAAGATCTCTATGAGTTAGAGGCCAGCTTGGTCTACATATCGAGTTCCAGGATACCCAGAGCTACATTGAGAGATCCTTTCTCAAAAACAAAACGAACAAACCAAACCACCCAACCAAACCTACCTAGATTAAAATATCTCCCATCTTTAAATGAAAAGTATTTTGACTCTGCTTGACAGAAAGAAAAAAAAAATTACAAGCAAGATTAATAGCCTAGATTCTAGGTCTGGGTGTGCAGAAATACCTTTGTAATCTTGGGAAAATTCCTAACTATTTAGTATTCTTTATCTGTATAATTATGGGGTTACGGATGATGGCACAGACCCTTCCAGGTGGAATATTCTGTGACTTAAATTTATTTGCCTCAAGATATCATCAAAATTTCTGTCCTTTACCAAGTTCCTACTGTATGCTGGGCATTTTTTATCATCGAATCCTTGAAACAAATGTATAAGAGGGACTCCAATAATTCTTTATTTAAACATAGGAAATACTTAGGAGAGTAACAAGCTTGAAACCAAAAGAGAGCCTGGGACTGAGCCTAAGGTGCCTTTTTATTTATTGAGCTGCTTTAGTAGGGTTCTAAGAAGGTGTAGCTTCCCTTTTCTTAGAGTGTGTCCTGGCTATGGAAGAGCATGACTTGGCCCTCTAGTGGTGCTTGTAGGGGTACGTAAGTGATTGTTCTGGTAATCTTTTGCAGTTGTGCAATGGCAATTCTGATTGTATGAACAGCGATGATGCATTGTCAGAAAACAATCTGAAGCTTCCAGAAATACAAAGAAATGATGGATGCTTCCAAACTGGATACAATCAGGTAGAAACTTGTCACATTTACTTTGAGCAATTCTTCAGCCAAGGTTCTCTCTTGCATGTGATACCTGCATATATACAGTCCCAGTCAAGCAACGAAGATGGGGGAGTTATCCAGCATCACTTGGGTGTAACTAGTCTGCAGTAGCTTGCATACAAAAGGAGATTGAGCGGCACCTCAGCAACTGCTAGGGTGAGGGAAAGCTTACCAACCAGTGCTATAAATGTTCACTCAATCTCTGTCCATCAGGAGTCAAATATTTCAAGTCTCTATTTTCTTCTTGGCTTTGAGGTGTTGGATGATTAAAAAACATGTTTTTGGTCTAAAAAAAGGGAGAGTAGATATTAAAAAATGTTATGTAGATGTCATAAGGAAAGTAGCTTACAGCTTTGATTAAAAAGTAGTTTCTTTGAACAGGTAAAGTCCCATTACGTTGGGATTCTTTATCACTGTTAAATGTTAGAAGTCATAGCAAGTTCAGTTAGTTCATTTCTAGAACAGTAGTTCATGAGCCATTATCTTCTCTGGCTGCCCCTGGAAGGATCGAGGCCTACTCTCCCTACCGAGGACATCCTTCACACCCCTCTCCTTCCAGCCAGCGAGTAAACCTGCATGGGTTTCTCTTTCTTCCTTTTTTTCTTTCTTTCTTCCTTCCTTCCTTCCTTCCTTCCTTCCTTCCTTCCTTCCTTCCTTTCTTTCTAGATTTTTAAAGATTTTTAAAGATAAGTACACTGTAGCTGTCTTCTGACACTTTTTCTTCTCTTTCCTGCCCTGCTCAATCTGGCCCTGCTTGCTGTAGCTGTCTTCAGACACCTCAGAGAAAAGAGCATCAGATCTCATTACAGATGGTTGTAAGCCATCGTGTGGTTGCTGAGATTTGAATTCACAACCTTCAGAAAAGTAGTTGGTGCTCTTAACCACTGAGCCATCTTTTCAGCCCCTCATTACTTTTTAAAAGTAGGTCTCAGGTCAGCCCAGGTAAGAACAAGAGTACAGGAAGGGCACTGGGGGGTAGAAGGCAAGGAGTGGAGGTCAGAAGAGGGTTCCCACTGCCACACTCTGGGGCCTGGGGAGGAATATTAAATGGTGTCTCTCTCTACTTGTCCAGACAATTAAAGGAGGTCAGCTGATGCTGCCTGTTGTCTAATTCTGTAGAAAATGCTGAACAGCAGGAATCTTATTCTCAAATTGAGTCTATCTCCTAGAAAGAACTTATTGCCCCTTCCATTTTACTCAGGAAATTTGCCTATTGAAAATCACCTCTGGTCTTCTGGAGTACCATATCTATCTGGAGTACATGAAGAACAACTTACAAGATAACAAGAAAGACAAAGCCAGAGTCATTCAGAGCAATACCGAAACCCTAATTCATATCTTCAAACAAGAGGTGAGTGTTTCCCAACCTTTCATGCAGTGTGGGGAAGAGATGCTCAGGGAAAACATCCAGCATCTCAGGGCAGTGGCACTTTTTCCAGACAGCTGCTTAGAAGGGAGAGAGTCTGAGCAACAGTTCTTGATTGTAAGGCCTTGCTTCGTTTTACTTTGGGGCTTTGTTTGGGGCTTTCTTTTGCAAAGAACATCAATACCTGCTTTAAACTGTATTAAATAGAATGTTACTAATTGCTTAAGAGATAAGGAAACTATAACAGACAAAAGAAAGCACATCCAACCTTACGCAGTCACCCAATATGAGAATATAGAGTACAAAATTGACTTTAATATTTAAACCCTGGCAAGTGACATTTTTGTTACCAGAGACCTAATGCAAAGAAGTCGCCAAAAGCCAAAATGTCAGGAAAGGAAGGAATCAAGGGTTTCTGACTGCCACCAGCTATTAAATGGTAGATATGGAGGATTGGTGGCTCAGAGTATAGATGAGCCAAGCCAGATGCAACAAGCAGGGCCTTGGATGAAACCATCATGCTAAGGCTGCTTCTGCCACTTGTAGTTTCTTGCCTTAAACTAGAGAGTTTCCCAGTTTAATGTGCACAGGAATCACCCAGGGTCTTGTTTCAGCAGAGTCTGACTTAGGAGGTCTAGGAAGGGAACTGAGATTCATTTTTGTAAACATCTGCTTGTTTATGGCCCTGCTGTATTATTCAGGTTCCTAAGTAGTGGGGCAAGCCAGTTAGTCTTCCCCATGCCAGTGGGCCCATGGAAGGATGCTTCCAGCATCTTTCATGCTATCATACCAAGAGACTCTCAACAGAGTCTAAATGGAAAGGATGAAGGAATGCATTTGATTTAGATCACTCTGTGCCACTGTTACTGATGGGAGCTTCTGTCATCCAGTAGCAGTACTGTATGTTAGCATGGATGTTTGGATAACAGATGAATAAGATGGTGGTGCTGGCCTTCTGGTGCTTACTCTCTAGTGGCAGACAGAACAGTAAAGTAAGGATTCGGTCGCTATTTAAAAGCTAATAATAATCACCTCGAAAAAAAAAAAGAATGGAGTTATTAAGCATGGGTCTCTCTCAGGGTAAGCTTAGAGCAAAAGCACCTCCCCTGGCTTGGGTGATTCAAAGCAGATGGACCTAGTTTGTCTCATTCATCCTAAATTAGAACTTCTTCCCTCAGCCCACTACATAAGAAAAAAAAAGTGAGATGTTTAACCAGTCTTTCTTTTATCCTCCTTTAGGTAAAAGAGTCCCATAAAATAGTCCTTCCTAGCCCAACTGCCAATGCTCTCCTAATGGAGAAGCTGGAGTCACAAAAGGACTGGCTAAGGACCACGACCATCCACCTCATCTTGAAAGCACTTGAAGAATTTCTAAAGGTCACTATGAGGTCTACTCGGCAAACCTAGTGTGCTATGCCTAAGCATATCAATTTGTGGACATTCCTCACTGTGGTCAGAAAATATATCCTGTCGTCGGGTATCTGACTTATATTGTTCTCTACGAAGAACTGACAATATGAACATTGAGACACTATTTTAATTATTTTTAATTTATTGATAATTTAAATAAGTAAACTTTAAGTTAATTTATGATTGATATTTATAATTTTTATGAAGTGTCACTTGAAATATTATATGTTTTAGTTTTGAAATTATAATATAAAAATCTATTTGATATGAATATTCTGTTAACTAGCCAGATGGTTTCTTGGAATGTATAAGTTTACCTCAATGAATTGCTAATTTAAATATGTTTTTAAAGAAATCCTTGTGATGTGTTTTTATATGTGTTTTTATATATGTTTAGACTGTCTTCAAACAAAGAAATCATATTTAAAAACCAGGGACTGAAGGATGCATCTCAGCTGGTAAAGTACTTGCCCAACATGAGTAAGGTCCTAAGTTAGATCCAAGCATCCTCCCACAAATCAATAATTAAGCACTTTTTATGACATGTAAAGTTAAATAAAAGGTGAAAATAGGTGCAGATGGTGAGTGAGAGGTGCCATGAGAAAGCATTGCATACACCATATTAGTTAATTTCAGGACTTGTGTGTTCTTTTCTGGACATGAGAGAGTAAGGGATTTAACTAAACCACCTTTTGGAAACATAAAACATGATTCCTGATTTGAATTCAACTCTACCTCCCTCCAGGTCTATTCTTAACTTTTAGTTGTAATTGAAAGACAGATAGAGAAAATCCTAAAACATTTTAATATGGATTATACATTTAGAGTTGAAGTCACAGACTCTGAGACCATAGAACTACTTAGATAAGTTAGTTAATCAAAGTATAATGAAAGTCAGTTCTTGGTAAATATAGAGCATTTGGGTGACATTGTGGTGATGTGTCATTGTTTTTTAAAAAAAAAGTAGAAAAGAATGGAAATGAAACATTTTAAGGACTTCTAAATAAGGCAATGAGTAGGCAAAGGGTGAAACACACCTTCATTTCCTTCTCCACAGACATTACTCTTCATATGTCTTCTTTCAGTCCTATCAGGATGAGTGGCAAGTCAGGTGTGGTAGTATACACCAATAATTTCAGACCCTAGGGGCAGATACAAGAGTATTGTGGGTTTTAGACCAGACTAGACTGTAGGGGGAAAGCCTGTTTCAACCTTACCTCAACTCATTCATATATATGCACATATGTGCAGGTGCACACACGTGTGTATGTGTGTGTATGGTGATTATGATGATGATGAAGAGATGGTGTCTATAACTTAATGTGACTCCTCCTATTTCTGTACAAAACTAGGAATTTGGTACAGAATTCCCCTCTTTCTTTCTTTCATTCTTTCCTTTCTTTCTTTTTATTTTATTATTTTATTTATTTACATTCCAGCCATTGCTCCCCCCCCCCAGGCCTCCTTCCACAGTTCCCCATCCAATTCCTCCCCTCCTTGCCTCTGAGAGATTGCTCCCCTATCAGATTTTCCTCTTCCCTGGGGCCTCAAGTCTTTCGAAGATTAGGTGCACCTTCTTCCACTGAGGCCAGACCAGGCAGTCCTCTGCTACATATGTGCCTGTGGTCTTAGACCAGCCTGTGTATGCTGCTTCATTAGTGGCTCAGTCTCTGGGAGCTCCCTGGGGTCTGAGTTAGTTGAGACTGCTGGTCTTCCTATGGGGTCACTCTTCCCTTCAGCTTCTTCCATCCTTCCCTTAATTCAACCATAGGGGTCCCCAACTTCAGTCCAATGGTTGGGTATAATTGTCTGTTTCTGTCTCTGTCAGCTTCGTATTAAGCCTCTCAGAGGACAGCCATTCTACTTTCTTGTTTGTAAGCACATCATAGCATCAGTAATAGATCTCTGTCTTTCCTTTCCTGTTCACTATTGTTCTTCTTTCTTAGGTAAGGGAAAGGGTGTTGAGAAGAAAAGGGGGAGTATAGCATTATTATAAAAAATTAGACAAATAGGGGTAGATTATAGAATCTACTCTTAAACAAAAAAACATTTTATGGCCACAATCTTACATTGATAGAGATCTTTATATTTCAATGCAAAATTGAGGTTATATTTTGTTAGATTGATACAGAATTTTGTATATTGATACAAGTTTAAGGTTTTTATTGGTATAAATCTTTGTATATTGATACAAAAATTAAGATTCGTTTTCTTTTTTCATTTTCTTTTCTTTTTTCTTTTTTTTTTTTTATCTTTCGAGACAGGGTTTCTCTGTGTAGCCCTGGCTGTCCTGGAACTCACTCTGTAGACCAGGCTGGCCTCGAACTCAGAAATCCACCTGCCTCTGCCTCCCAAGTGCTGGGATTAAAGGCATGCACCACCACTGCCTGGCAAGATTCATTTTCTTACAACATAATATATGTAGGTTTCAATCCTTAGTTAGGCATTGTGCCTATGCAACTCATTTAAACATATAAGATTTAGTTCTGGTCATTTAAGTAGTCACTATTACAAACTATTTGGGAAGATTAAAAAGTACAACTCAATAGTCAGTCAATCAAACTCATAGTCATGTTGCGTATTTTTGTGGTTTGTGACACAAATATACATCCTGGGTTATACAGATTATAGGTAGCTGGAGACAGGCAATGTTTGCTTTTTCAGATATGCTATGAATAGATAGTCTTTAAAAGCATCAGAGATCTACAGAATATGGCATTTAAAGTTATTCCATTATTAAACGATCTTTTAACTATGAGACAGATCTGTACCCCCCCCCCCATTCTACTTCAAAGAAGATGATGAACATCAATAACCTCCTCATAGAGCTGCTTCAATTGTGGCAAAGTAACCACTGGGCAAGAAATGCCCTAACTTCATCTGTAGACAATGTTATCCAAAAAGGACAAATGGATGCTGGATAGTCAACTGCTAAGCTCTGTCAAGACAGAGCTAGTCCTCCTTAATAATTCCTGGTTCACTGAAGGTCTGTCAGATGTTCTGGGCCAGAAGGCTGAAGATAGATGCTCCAACCTCACAGGAAATAGTGGGGATTGTCCAGGCAGTCAGCTAACTCTGTCATTTCTTTAATTTTTTGGAACCTGCATTTCTGTGCTTCCTGCACACTCAAGTAATGTTTATTCTTTCTCAGGTTTCTGATGGGGTTGAAGATTAGATATAGTCTTACAATTAAACTTAAGTTGTTTAGCATTTAAGATGTTCTAGACTTAAAAAGATGTTTTTAGGATAATGATACAAGTTAAAATAGAAAATGATTTAGATATGGAATTGTAAACTCATGCAGATGGTATAGATGGTCAAGTAACTTACCTGTGTTACAAACAGACTGGACATTGAATGTAATTCATGCCTGATAATTTTCATAATTGTTACCTAATAGTTCCTATTATATATTGTTTGCTATATAAGAGAAAGAATCTTTTTAATTGGATAAAAAGGGAAAAACGTAAAAAAAATTATTTGACAGGATTGTAGAAAAGATGGGAAATAAAAGATGTGGTAGATACAGGGGGTTAAAGTAGAACACACAACCTTCTTTAATGAAACATAACCTGGGTGTATTATTAGAACTTCTACTGACAGGTTTTAAAAATGCATTTACAGTTTTTTTAGATAATACTCTTTCTTTACATGGAACTTTTAATTTTATATTCCTATATCAAGGGAAATCTTAGAGATAATTCAAAAATTCAAAAGAAAATAGTGGAGCATATGTCCTTGTATGGTGGGGCATCTTTTGGGTATATGCCCAAGCGTGGTATAGCTGGGTCTTCAGGTAGAACTCTTTTCAGTTCTCTGAGGAACCTCTAGATTGAGTTCCAGAGTGGTTGTACCAGTTTGCAATCCCACCAGAAATGGAGAACTGTTCCTCTTTCTCCACATCCTCACCAGTATCTGCTGTCACCTGAGTTTTTGATCTTAGTCATTCTGATTGATGTAAGGTGGAATCTCAAGGTTGTTTTGAGTTGCATTTCCCTGATGACTAAAGGCTTTTGAACATTTCTTTAAGTGCTTCTCAGCCATTCGAGATTCTTCTGTTGTGAATTCTCTGTTTAGCTCTGTACCCCATTTTTTAAAGAATTTTTATTATTTTTACATTTTTTACAATCCAGTCATTGTACCCTTCCCAGTCTGCCCACAGTTCTTCATCCCATTCCTCCTCCTCCCTGTCTTCAAGAGGATGTTCCTCAGAACCCCTGCCAGGCCTCCCCACTCTCTGAGGCCTCAAGTCTCTCCATGGTTAGACACCTCTTCTCACACTGAGGACAGACCAGGCAGTTGTATCTCATTTTAAAAATTGGGTTATTTGGGGTTTTTTTTGGAGATTAACTTCTTGAGCTCTTTATATATTTTAGATATTAGCCCTTTGTTGGATATAGGTTTAGCGAAGATTTTTTTCCCAATCTGTAGGTTGCCAATTTATCCTATTGATGGTGTCTTTTGCCTTACAGAAGCTTTTTGGTTTCATGAGGTCCCATTTATCAATTATTGATCTAGAGCCTGAGCCATTGGTGTTCTTATCAAGTAATTTTCCCCTGTGCCAATGAGTTGAGGCTCCTTTCCACTTTCTCTTCTATTATATTCAGTGTATCTGGTTTAATGTTAAGGTCATTGATCCACTTGAACTTGAGCTTTGTGCAAGGTGATAAATATGGGCCTATTTTCATTGTTCTACATACAGATCACCAGTTTATACTAGCACCATTTATTGAAGATGCTTTTTTTTTCACTGCATGGTTTTGGGTTCTTTGTCAAAGGTCAAGTGTCCATAGGTGTGTGGGTTTATTTTTGGGTTTTCAATTCTATTCCATTGATCAACCTGTCTGTCCCTGTACCAATAGTTTTCATCACTATTGTTCTGTAGTACAGCTTGAGGTCAGGGATGGTGAGTCCCCCAGAAGCTCTTTTATTATTGAGAATTGTTTTGGCTATCCTGGATTTTTTGTTTTTCCATATGAAGTTGAGAATTGCTCTTTCTGTGTCTGTGAGTTGTGTTGGTAATTTGATAGGGATTGCATTGAATCTGTAGCTTGCTTTTGGTGAGGGGGCCATTTTTACTATGTCAATCTTAGTGATCCATGAGCATGGGAGATCTTTCAATCTTCTAAGGCCTTCTTCTATTTCTTTCTTCAGGGATTTGACGTTCTTGTCATATAAATTTTTTACTTGCTTGGTAAGAGTTACACCAAGATATTTTATACTATTTGTGGCTATTGTGAAGAGTGCCATTTCCATAATTTCTTTCTCAGCCTGCTTATCATTTGTTTAAAGTAATGCTACTGATTTGTTTGAGTTAATTTTATATCCTGCCACTTTGCTGAAGTTGTTTATCAACTTAGGAGTTCTCTGATGGAATTTTGGGGGGTTGCCTGTGTATATCATATCATCTGCAAATAGTGATATCCTGACTTCTTCATTTCCAATTTGTATCCCTTTGACTTCCTTTTGTTGTCTGATTGCTTTAGCTAGAACTTTGAATACAGTATTGAATAAATAGGGAGAAAGTGAGCAACCTTGTCTAGTCCTTGATTTTAGTGAATGATGATTTTTATGTGTTCTTGGATTCAATTTGTGAATTCAAGAATTTTATTGAGTATATTTTGTATTGATATTCATAAGTGAAATTGGCCTGAAGTTCTCTTTCTTTGTTGGGCTTTTGGGTCTGACTGAGACAGAAGTAGATACTTACACCCAACTATTGGACTGAAGTTGGGGACACCTATGGTTGAATTAGGGGAAGGATTGAAGAAGATGAAGGGGAGGGTGACCCCATAGGAAGACCAGCAGTCTCAACTTACTCCAGGGAGCTCCCAGAGACTGAGCCACCAACCAGGAGCATACACCGGACTGTCCAAGTCCTCTGGCACATACATAGTGGAGGTTGGCCTGGTCTGGCATCAGTGTCAGAAGATGCACCTAATCCTCCAGATACTTGAGGCCCCAGGGAAGGGGGAGGTCTGGTAGGGGAGAGCACCTCTCAGAGGAAAGGGGAAGGAGAAATGGGATAAGGAACAGTGGGAGGGAATGCTGGGGGGGGGGGCGCTTGGTAATGGCTGGAATGTAAATAAATAAAATGATAAAATAAAAAGAAAGAAAAGGAAGAAATGGCTCAAATGTAAATAAAAAAAATTCTTATTGCCTAGTGTGGGACAGCTACCAGTAAGTCATTGGTTAAAAGTGTCACAGAGACTCCTAAGATATCAGGCTTCTGACTAGTCATCTTCAGTATTATAGTGGTTATTCTTCATTTTTTATCTATTCAAATAAAGCTCTAGAATTAGTTTGTCAACATCCATAAAATTACTTTCTTAAATTTAGATTGGGATTTTATTGAATCTATAAATGAAACTAATAAGCTGATATTATGGCATCTTCCTAATTATGAAAATGGAATAATTTTTAATTTCTTTAGTTCTTTCATAATAGCTTTCATTCAAGTTTTTGGTTTGTCTTGTATAGATTTTTACATATGCTTTTGATAGATTTATACCTGCTTGATTGTTGTCTTGGGTGTTAATATAAATGGTATTAAGTTTTTAGTGTCAAATTTCACTAGCTCACTGATAGTAAGTATGTGTGTGTGTATATATATATATATTTGGTTTTTCGAGGCGGGTTTCTCTGTATAGCCTTGGCTGTCCTGGAACTCACTCTGTAGACCAGGCTGGCCTCAAACTCAGAAATCCGCCTGCCTCTGCCTCCTGAGTGATGGGATTAAAGGCGTGCACCACCACTGCCTGAGTACTAGTATATTTTAATTGAAATAATTTTTGTTCAGCCAGGTTCATCCATGGGTGGTACACACAACTGAAACTCCGGAACTCAGGAGGCTGAGACTGGAGGATTGAGAGTTTCAGACAAGTTTTGGTTATAGGTTTCAGGTCACCTTGGATTATTCAGTGAACTCTGTCTATAAATTCATACATTCATTTTATTTATTTTTATGCAATGTGAAAATTACAAACTTGAGTAATATTTTTCTAATCCTGTTTTTAGTGTGATTTTTCAGTTCACTAAATATTTGGTACTGCACAAATAGTGACATGTAGTCTACGACTATAGACCAATGAGAGATTCAACTTGCCAAAGGAGAAAACATGCACACATTCTCCCCTTGCTGCTAGCCCTTGCCACCTCCACCAGAGTGGGTAGAAGTAAAGGGGTTGCCAAACAAAAGCGATTGAATTGATGCTATCTAAGAAGGTAAATGTACATCTCTTTGTTTTCATCTCTCACTCAAATTTCAGAGTACTGTAAGCCACTTGGAATACTGAAAGAGTTTGGGTATTTTTGTCTTGTCCCTCTCCCCTCTATAGGGGAGGGAAATTAAAAAAAAAAAACCCACAAATATCTAAAACGTACTCATACCAGGAGATCCAACACATTGTTTATAATGTTCAAGAAATACCTGCCCTGTGTGCATATACTCAAGTGTTTAGTTAATACTTTTAAATGGACAGTTTATGAAGGCAGACATGTATGAATGCAGATATCATAAATAAAATGCAAAAATTGGCCATTTTAATACACAAGATCCATTAAACTAATAGAAGTTGCAGAACAGAGAAGACAACAGAGAGAGATGAGAATCAAAGTAAATCAACAAAGTGTCCTCATAGAGTTTCAAGTTGAAGACTCCACTGAGTGTACTGCTATATGACAAATCATGCCCTTGTAAAATTTCATAACTATAAAAATATAAAGAACGATTCTGCTTGCTTTAGCAGAAAAATATCAATTATGTAACTATTTTTTCAAAATTAAACAAACAAAAACCTATCAGATTGCTTTGGACTTCTTGCCATTGAATGAAGAATACTGGAAGGATCAGAAATGGAGTCATGATTTCTTGGACAGACGCCAAAGACACAGACAACAAAAGAAGAAATATACTAATGGAATTTATAAGGATTTAACATTTTTGTACATAAAAAGATATAATAAGCAGAGAAAACACTCAAAATGGGAGAAAATATTTGCAAGTCATATACTGTAATTCCTTAGTAGTCACTAAACTGTGGCTGTTCTTGTCCGTTACTCAAAATGACATAATATTTGCATAAGGGAGGTTCCAAAGGGGAGATCTGAAAAGGGCAAACATTTGAAATGTAAATAAAATATGAAAATAAAAAAAAAGAGATTTTAAACAGTAAAAAAAAAGATCTGTACACATGTTTCTGTACATGATCTCTAGAATATCTATTATAACTAATACAATATTAATAGTTGCTAAACTGTGTTGTTTAGGAAATAATGAAAAGGAAAATGTGTATGTTAAGTATAGATACAAGTATCAGAGCCTTAATTTTTTTTTGATCTTCTATTGGCTGAATCCATAAAAAAAAAAAAAAAAATTCCATGGAAACAAAGGACCATACCTAATATGGATTAATAGCTGGATACCTAAAAAATACCTAAAATTTATTTTAGGTATTGAGACTAACCTAGGTTACATGAGCCCTTAGGCCAAAATAAATATATAAACACTTCAAAAAACAAACCAAACCAAAGCAAAGCAAAGCAAAGTAAAACAAAACAAAACAAAAATCCAAAAGGATAAATGTAGGCTAGAATTTGAAGAAGTTAAAAGCCAGGTGGTAGGAAGGTAAAATGGCCTTTGAACTATGTACAATGAACGACATTATAACTGTACAAAAAGAAAATCAGCATTATGTGATATAGCAATTATACTTCTGAGTATATAGCTAGAAAAAAATTTAAAAAGGTTATCAAAAAGAGAAAAAACATGTTGAGAGTGTGAGAAAATGGAACCCTGGTATACTGTTAGTGTGATGGTTTGAATATGCCTGGCCCAAGGAGTGGCACATTAGGAGTTGCGGCCTTGTTGGAGTAGGTGTGGCATTGTTGGAGGAAAGCTATGGGGGTAAGCTTTGAGATCCTCTTCTAAGCCTCCTCCTTCTCCTGTTTGCCTTTGGAACAAAATGTGGAACCTCCAACATCATGCCTGCCTGGATGCTGCCATGCTCCTGTCTTGTTGATAATGGACTGACCCTCTGAACTTGTAAGTCAGCCCCAATTAAATGTTGTCCTTTATAAGAGTTGCCTTGGTCATGATGTCTATTCACAGCAATGGAAACCCTAAGACAGAAGTTAGTACCAGGAGTTGGGTATTGCTGTGATAGGCCTGACCATGCTTTGGTTTGAAAGAATGTGGATTTGGAGACTTTGGATTTGGAAAACAATGGGATGCTTTAAGTGGGGCTTAATTCCTGGTAGGAATAGTTATATCTAGGCATTATTATTATTTGGATGTTGCTTTCGCTTGCATGTTTAATCTGGAATGAACTACAGTCTAGAAATAGAGGACACAGACAGGCTTTTGATCCAGATCTTGAGGAGTAGTGGGCATGAAATGTTTAGTTTCAGGCATGATAGTACACACCTTAATTCCAAGAGACAGAGGCTAGGAGATCTCTGGGTTTAAGGCCAGATTGGTACAATTTAAATCCAGGCATGATGATACATGACTTTAATACCAATATTCAGAAAACATAACCATGTGATCTTTGAGTTCAAGCTCAATATACAGAGCAAGTTACAGATCAGACAAACTTAGGCAGTGAAGGATCTGGAAATCAGGAAGCTGGTGATAATGTAATAGAACACGAGAGTCATGTTCCAGCTCCAGTAAGCTGTAGAACTCCGTAGCATCAGCCATGTGGCTCTGGATTTTTAGTCAAAAATAGAAGGGACTACTGGAACAATAGATGCTGCTTAGGTGGAGCTAAAAAAAAATTAGTGGTAATAAAGAAGTGACCAGAATCACAGAGGTGAAATCTTCTGGGAAGTGTTTTCTGAGAGCACAAAGAAGCTGTGTTCCAGACATAGGCAAGGTTATACCTCATGCTGTAGCTGGACTTGGTAATGTGCAAGAATCACCCAGGTATTACTGGTTTTGAAGGCATGAACGAGTCAATGAGACCAGCTGAGGCTTGGCACTGTGTGAGGCCAGGGAAAGCCATTGGTGAAGGTGCAGCCTCAATTACAGTTGATGGCCTAGTACTGAAGGGTTCATGCAAAGAAGTTGAGTTTTGGCAACATGAAGAGAGCCTATTGGTGAAGCCTAGTTGTAGTGGAAGACTCCAGCGAATTAGAGATGCCAGCACCATGGGTTGACCACCAAGAACAGCAGCATCAGTGGAGTTGAGTCAACCATAGTCTAGAGTGCTACAGAGGGCAGAGCTGGAGAAGTGACCCAAGCTCTTTGGAGGAGCCTGAAAGATCATGTGTGGTCCCAGATATTGGAACAAGAATCTGTAAACAAGAAGTTGCCTTGGATACCCTAAGATGTTAGAATGTCAGAGCTGTGGGATATCTGCTGAGGAAAACAGCTAATAGGGAGTGGAACCAGCCTAAGAACAAAGTTTGTTGCTGCTGAATGCCAGATTTGCCAACAGTAGTCAAGAAGGATGAAAGAAGTTGGAGATCTGAAGAGCAATTTGACGTCAGACATGGAGATACAGAGTTTGGAGTTTGCCCAGCTGGATTTTGGTCTTGTTTGGTCCAGTATTTTCTCACTATGATGTCTTGGAATGATAATGCATATCCTATAATTTTGGAGGTATGTAATCTGCTTTTTGATTTTGACTTTATAGGAGATGAATCTCAGAAGAAACTTTGAATTTTGCTTTTCTAACTTTTTTGAGACTGCTATAGATTATGGAGACATTTGAATTTGTTTGGACTAACTGAATTTTTCATTATACCATGTTTAGGTATGGTCTCCATAAACTCTTGTGTTTGAACAAGCATATGGGGGCAAGGAAGTGGATGAGTTTTTCACCTTTCAAAGATGTCTACATGCCCATGTTCAATGGAGTATTATTCTTGGAAAGCCAAGAAAGATACGGAATTATGAGTCAATGGGTGAAAAAGAAGAAGAAGAAGAAGAAAAAGAAGAAGAAGAAGGAGGAGGAGGAGGAGGAGGAGGAGGAGGAGGAGGAGGTATGGTAGTGAACATCTTTAATCCCAGCATTGGAGAGGCAAAGATAGGTGGATATCTGAAAGTCTGAGGTCACCCTGGTCTACTCAGAGAATTCCAGGAAAGCTAGAACGAAATATGAGACCATATCTCAAAAGAACAAGATTGATATACTGCCTCAAAAGAAAAAAGATTCATGAACCTTGAAACATTGTGCTAAGTAACATAAGACAGATCAAGGAAGGAAGCTATTTGTTTATCTAGTCTTATGTAGAATCTAGAGTGGGAAAGAGACCAAGTACATGGAAACAGAGAATAAAGTAGTTGTTACCAAGAAGCAGTGAAGAGACTGAGGAAGTGAGGAGATATAGGACAAAAAAATTAAAAGTGGCAGATACATAATATGAATATTCATGTTTAAGTGCAAAAATGGACAAGGGATGTTGAAAAATGATTTAAAAATATGAGACAGCAAGAAGTGAGCACATATCACAGAACAACTGGGATTTGCAGTTAGTGAAATGTATTCTAATGTAGAGTTTGGGCAAAAAAACATATTTTACCCATGTTTGCCAAAAGGAAATATGTAATATGATACCTGTTAATTTGTTTCACCATTTTACTGTCTATATGTGTTCTATAATACTGCATTTCAAATATTTAATATGTAATTAATATAAAATATTAAATATTATTTGAAGTAAGCAAACAGACCCTCAGTTAAAATGTGAAAGCATGGTCTTTCTTTGTGAAAGACAAGAAAGAAGTTGTAACTATTTTTTAATTCTAAAAGTTAATATTATTCCAGCCTACATAATGAATTTTGGGCCAGCCAAGACTACATAGTAAGACAGAACAAAAAACCAAAACAAAAGTTAATATTATTGTTTATTTTTTGAAGCACTCTTTTCATTTAATTCAGTTATGTTTCACTAACTAATCTTTAACATCTTATAATTTGTAATATATTTACAAATATACCTTTAATTCCAGTACTCAGGAGTCAGAGGCAGGTGGATCTTTGTGAGATTGAGGCTAACCTGGTCTACAGAGTGAGTTTCAGGACAGCCAGGGCTACACAAAGAAACCCTGTCTTGAAAACAAACACCAAAACAAACACCAAAACAAAACAACTACTTGAAACTAATAACATTTATGAAAATGTATGAGGTGCAACCAAAACAATCATATATTCACACAAACACAGTCAAAAACACAAACAAAACCCATCAAAAACATAAACATAAACAACAAACAAATAACATTTATAAAAACATATGAGGTGCAACCAAAACCATCATATATTCACATAAACAGTCAAAAACACAAACACAAACAATCAAAAAGCCCAGAAATGATGTTTAACGTTACTAGTCATTAGGGAGCAATAAATAATTCAATACCACAGCTTACTCTATTAGCATGGCTTTCATAAAACAAACAAACAAACAAACAAACAAACCAGAAAACAAGAAGTGTTTGTACAGATGTTGACAAACTGAAATTCATCTGCTTTACTATCGAGGATTTGATATGACCCAGCAACAGTGGAAAAAGGCTTGGAGATTCTTCATCAAGCCAAGCACAGAGTAAGCATGTGATCTAGTACTTCCACTCGTCTGTTTGCACCTAAAAGAAGTGAAAACAGTGACTTAAACTCAGTGGCACATCAGTGTTCACAGTGGTATTATTCACAGTAGCAAAAGAAGAAAAAGAGCTAAGTGCCCAGTAGCTTCAGCAGCACATATACTAGAATTGGAACAATACAGAGAAGATTAGCATGGTCCCTGTATAAGGATAACATGCAAATTCATCAAATGTTCTTTTTTTTTTTTTATAAAAAATTTGGAGAATTATATGAAAGTACCAATTTGTATTAGAAATACCATAAGAGAAATACCATATTTTCTCTGCTACCTTAGTAAGGACAACTGCCATCCTCTCTGGCCATAGTGATAGCAAATTTTGGGTCAATTTTATAAATACTTAATTAAAAAATTTAAAATCATTTCACATGTAATTAACCTCCACAACTTTTTGCATATTAACTAGGGAAGGCTGTACCATTGTTCTCCTAGAGGTGAGCAGGCAATGAAGAGATAACACATTCCAGCGGGTGACACAGAAGTTGGTGTTGTGAACCTGCACAGAGGCCAGTTTCTTGGCTTGAATTCAGGGCTATCTAGGAGCCCAACACTAATCTCCAAAAGGGTTTGTTTTCTCAGTTCCATGTAGCTAATGAAGCATGTGGCAAGGTAGTGAAAAACATTCATAACTGGGAATTTCAAATTAAATTTTCTAATTTTTTCTCAAATTATCATCAGATAATATAGATATCCAATAATATAGATACTAAAGAATTTTTTAAAGCACATTATTTTCAATGGGAAAAAAAGAGAGATTGCATAAAAACTAATTAGATAATGGAATCAATTGAGAAAAGGAAAGTAGGAATTTGACTATAAATTACATACAGTTGCCTTCTGCATCTGGGGTCTCTGCATATGAAGATTCAACTAACCTGGATTTGATGTGCTGCTAAAAGCAGTGCCTAATCTGAACATGGGTATAAACTGTATTTCCATTCCTTTATTGATTGATCGATTGATTTTTCTTTTTCTTTAGACAAAGTCTTACTATGTAGCTCAGGCAGACTCTTTTTGGAGCCCTTTGTAACAGACTCCTTCATGCCTGACCAAGCCTGACCATAGATATTTAATTTCTTGTTATTCCTTAAACACAACATCATAAATATCTGTATAGTACTTTTCATTGCATCACATACTCTAAATAACAGAGATGATTTCAAGAATACCGGAGTACATAAATAGATTTATGCAAATTCATAAAAGACATTTTAGTATCTATCTGTTGATTTGGGTGCTCTGGATGTCCTGGAACCAATCATTTCCTGTACATCAAGGTATGCTATATTATCTAAGACCTAATGAAGTTTATAGAAAACAGATGGAAAACTAGAATAGAGTTACCTCAAGCACCATGTTTAGAGAGAAATAAAAAAGTAAGGACAGGTCACAAAAGACACAAGAAAGTCTCTATATATCCCATTTCAGAGGCATAACCATATTTAACTCTGCCTTTTCTTGTATAAACTAAATGAGAGCCATCAGAGTTATTTCCTGACCAAAAATTGTGATATTTTGCAAATGTTATTATATGTGTCACTTGTGACTGATTTCTGTCCTTCTGTACTAGAGTAACTCCTTGAATGTAGAAATAAAGTGTCAATAGCCTGGGCCTCAAGGAAAACTGCGAGCCATTGTGATTACTGATGAATATGGAAAGGTAAAACATACTCCAGGTATGTCAACACAGAGTGATGGCAAGGAAAGAGTTTGACATTATCATGACAAGGAAAACAATATTATTATACCTACTTAGTACATTAAAAATAGAAAGAAAACTCAAACTATTTAAAATCTAGGAAAAGGCAGGCACTGTGGCTCACACCTTTAATCCCAGCACAGGAGGCAAGGGCAGATGGATCTCTGTAAGTGGGAGGCCAGTCTGATCTGTATAGTGAGTTCCAGGAGATCATCTCAAATAATAATACTAATAACTAAGAAAATATGAGTATATAGAGTTGTGTCCACTGGTCTTCATAATCTATTAATTCAACTTAACTTTGGAGAATTATCAAACAGCCAAAGCTTAAGTGTGGTTTTCTCTAACATATTGTTTCCTACTGACTGACTGGCAAGTTGCTTTGGTCTTGAAACACAGACTGAAAGATGATAATAATTATGACAAATAAGATAAGTTTTACTCATAATGTATTTAGAAAAAAATAGGAGAAAATGAAAAAGAAATCAAATTAGCTGACTATGGTTTTCTTTTATCAGTCTGAGAAATACTAAATTGAGAAAAATATCCAAGCCTGGTACAGTGACACAGTCCTAGAAGGCAAGAGGATTAAAAATTTAAAAACAATTATGTTCTCCATAGTGAGACCCTGTTGAACACAGCACAGAAGCCAGGCCCCAGATTACCATTGGGAGATTTTTAAAGAAACGTCGTAGAAAACAAGAAAGTCCTATTTATGGGGTTACTTAACTCAGTAGTACATCAGAAACTGAGGTGAGAGTTGAGGATGATAATGACAGAACTGATAATGACTTTATTTTTATTTTTTGGCATTTATATAACTACTGGTACAGGAAAAGATACATGCACAGAAAGAAAGCCACAGTTTTGATGACAAATCAGGCACCATAGATATGGTGACCTCGTGAATTTAAAAGAATAACAAAATAGTATGGTTCTGGTTTCCATCTGTGGCTGGGGAGCCTGTGCCACAGGGCTCCATAGCCAAATAGCTCTAGGAGAAAGCTAGCCTCCCAGGAGTGTGGACAATCCTGTGAGCAGGGGTAAGATCAGCACCTCTGATTAGAGGGACCCACCCAGAACCCTCAGGACACAGCGACTAAGGTGTGGTCTTCTGGTTTCCTTCTGTGGCCAGGGAGTGGATCCTGTGACACAGGGCTCCATACTCAAAGAGTGCCAGGAGAGTGCCAGGAGTGCTGACACACCTTCGAGCACAGGCAAGACCACAACTTCTGTTCAAATTCCTGGATCAAGAGGTACCCCTGCAGAGCCATCAGGACACAGGAACCAAGGAACAGCTTGGGACAGGATCCTTTCTGTTACTGTCTGCACCCTAGAGCTGACCCTGTACCACAGCTCTCCAGACCCAAATTCCTCTCAGAGAGAGCTGGTCTCCAAGGAGTACTGATGCAGAGGCTTGTAGGAGGAACAAACCACAGTCAGAGAGAGCAAGACCAGCTAACACCAGAGATAACCAGATGGCGAAAGGAAAGGGCAAGAACATAAGGAACAGAAACCAAGGCAACTTGGCATATTCAGAACCTAGTTCTCCCACCACAGCGATTCCTGGATACCCCAACACACCAGAAAAGCAAGACTCAGATTTAAAATCACTTCTCATGATGATGATAGAAGATTTTAGGAAGGAAATAAATAACTCCTTTAAAGAAATATAAGAGGACACAGGTAAACAGCTAGAAACTCTTAAAGAGGAAACACAAAAATCTGTTGTGGATAGCCCTGGGGCTTTTTGTATTCTAATTTTGCCCTCCTGTAAGGGGCTTCAGATAAGAAATGAGTTAAACCTGTGACTTCTTGTGAATCAATCCTGTAATGAATGAAAGAGGCAATCACTTGGCACATAGAGAGACTTCTGGGTTAGAGAGAGAGAGAGAGACCTTTGGAAATGATGACAGCATGTAGTAGGTAAGATGTAGCTAGTAGAGTCTCCTGGTATCATGGCGGATCCACAAGGATTCACCACCAGAGGAATCAGACTTTGATAAGAATTACAAGATTAGGTTTTAGTTGGTGCACCCAGAGATTGATTTATCATTGTTGCTGAACTAAGTTTGTGTTGTGTTTTCTTTCACGCAGCAGCTTGTATGGGTTCAAGAGAGAAAGTATGGGTTTGCCTGATGTGTTCCACAGAGGCTATGGGGATATTCTTGGGGCTGCTGGCATGGTAGCAACCCTCCAGTTGGAACCTAGCAAGCTTTGAATCAAAGCTCCATGAGATGAAAGCAGGTTAGCCATTGCCAGCCAGTGCATGGCTGGCCAGCCCGCTGGGGATGAGAGAACCAGGGAATAGCTCAGGAACATGTGCTATACTTTCCTTCTTTTTAAAAATACTTCCCGCAACAAAAATCCCTTAACGAATTACAGGAAAACACAATCAAACAGACAAAGGAAATGAACAAAACCATTCAGGATCTAAAAATGGAAATAGAAACAATAAAGAAATCACAAAGGGAGACAACCCTGGAGATAGAAAATCTAGGAAAGAGATCAGGAGTCATAGATGCAAGTGTCACCAACAAAATACAAGAGATAGAAGAGATAATCTCAGGTGCAAAAGATACCATAGAAAACATTGACACAACAGACAAAGAAAATGCAAAAAGAAAAAAATCTCCTAACCCAAAACATCCAGGAAATCCAGGACACAATGAGAAGACCAAACGTAAGGATAATAGGTATAGAAGAGAGTGAAGATTCCCAACTTAAAGGGGCAGTAAATACCTTCAACAAAATTATAGAAGAAAACTTCCTCTGAAAGAGATGAACATAAACATTCAAGAAGCCTACAGAATTCCAAATAGATTGGACCAGAAAAGAAATTCCTCCTGTCACATTATAGTCAAAACACCAAATACACAAAACAAGAAAATAATATTAAAAGCAGTAAGGGAAACAGGTCCAAGAACATATAAAGGCAGACCTACCAGAATTACACCAGACTTCTCACCAAAGACTATGAAAGCTACATGATCCTGGGCAGATGTCATACAGACCCTAAGAGAACATAAAGGCCAGCCCAGGCTGCTATACCCAGCAAAATTTCAATTACTATAGATGGTGAAACCAAGATATTCTATGACAAAGCCAAATTTGCACAATATGTTTCCACAAACCCAGCCCTACAAAGGATAATAGATGGAAAATGCCAACACAAGGAGGGAAACTACACCCTAGAAAAAGCAAGAAAGTAATCTTTCAACAAACTCAAAAGAAGATAGCCACACAAATATAAAAATAACATAAAAAAATAACAGGAAGCAACAATCCTTAATAACTCTTAACAATAACAATTCCTTAATAACTCTTAACATCAATGGACTCAACTCCCTAATAGAAAGACATAGACTAGCAGACTGGATACATAAACAGGACCCAGCATTTTGTTCCATACAGGAAACACACTTCAGGCTTAAAGACAAACACTACCTCAGAGTAAAGGCTGGAAAACAATTTTCTAGGCAAATGGTCCCAAGAAACAGGCTGGAGTAGCCATTCTAAAATTGGATAAAATCGACTTTCAACCAAAAGTCATCAAAAAAGATATGGAAGGATGGTTCATACTCACCAAATACAGAGGCGGATGCTTGTAGCCAACCATTAGACTGAGCATGGGGTCCCAGATGGAGGAGTTGGAGAAGGTATAGAGGAGCTGAGGGGGTTTGCAGCCCCATGGAGGGAGCAACAGTGTCAACTGGCCAGACCTCCTGGAGCTCCTGGAGACTGGACCACCAACCGAAGAATACACATGAAGGGACCCATGGTGTTGGCCATATATGTGGCAGAGGAGGGCCTTGTTGGCCATCAGTGAGAGGAGAGGCAATTGGGCTGGAGGTTGTTAGATGCCCCAGTATAGGGGAATTCCAGGGAGGGAAGACAGGAGTGGGTGGGTTGGTTGGGGAATACCCTCGTAGAGGAAGGGGGAGGGGGTTTCCAAAGGGGAGACCTGGAAAGGGGAAAACTTTTGAAATGTAAATAAAGTATCAAAAAAGAAATAGTACAAAAATTAAGAAAAATATTAAAAAGTGAATTATTGCATGTGTACTTTAGAATATCAAGCATAATAGTAAAGTGTATATAAAATACTACCAGAAAAATGCACCCAAAGGAACTGAAAATGCTCCTGTCTTTTAGCATCCAAAGCTGTACTCTTCCATTGGCAAAGCATGCTGTCTGGATAGTGTGCTGAACGATACAGGACCAGATCTAGCAGAGGTCAAAAAACCACACACACAGGTTACTTATGTATTTCTGCCATGCAGAAATGTATTGGCTATAAACAAATGAGTACCCTCAAATGTTCAAAAGATTATCATATACAGAAAAGTAGAATAAACTTATTTGTTCTTCCTTAAAGCATAAAGTTACAGCAACACATTCTGAGATAGAAGAAAACAGACTTCAAAACAACATAGTTCTAACAAATCAAGCTACTTGACAAATGGCAAAACTACCACTGTGAGGATGGAAGCTTACCATCACCATTCACACTTCGTAGAGATGAATAACACTGAGGCTAATATAGTACAGAAGGAATTAAGTCAGTGTAGATGATTTTAAGCTGCAAGTCTAATTCACCGAATCTCTAATAGAATGGCTATCACTACAAAGTGAGTTTGCTTATAACACTTGTACCTGGTAACTGGACTCTTTTATCTGCTACTATCCAGTAACCTTCCAGTTCAGAGGCAACCAGCAGGGTTATGTGGGATCTGTCCCTTCCTTTGTGGATATCCATTTCTACTAAGAAAGATGTATCTTATTCACTTAGATATTACCACCAGACTCTTTGACCTTCTTGGTCATTTTTGTTAGACCTTTTGATGCTTTCTAGTTCTGTCCAGTAGGCTTCCATTGATACTTCATCCAAAGAATCCTGAGAACTTGATCAATCAAATGGAGGTCTCTTGGAAACTTTGGTGGAGCTTTCTTGGTTCGTGGTGTACTCACCATATATGCAAAACAAAATGTGGTTCATTTCAAAGGAGAAACTGGCACCATTTTCAAAACATCACAGTAAAGAGGTGGGGAATCTAGAAACTCCTCAAATTAACCCTTGTTTTGCTAATTGAGGGGTTAGTAACACTCCAAGGGAAACAATTTCATGATTCATTTAAGTTACATGCTCTACTGCAAGGAATGACAAGGAATAAGGAACAACTTAACTTGCCCTTTCACCTAGACACATTTAAATATGACACTTTGTATTTGGAAAGCAGTAGAGCTATACACAAAGAAATGGAGAGTAAATTTTATATAGTGCTTAATTTTTATCAGTAATATTTATGTAACAAACTCATCAACTTACAGGCAATTGCTGCCACCCTAGAATTAGGTGCTATTGCCATTTCTATTTTATTTTCCATAGTAAAATATACAGAAGCTAATTTATGAAATTTCCTTTACAGTTTACTGAAAAAAGCAGTTTTAAAATTTATAAATATACTCAATGGCTTGAATAATTTCTAACATGGTTAAATACTCATTTACTGGAAAGTCTGAATAACTTGAAATTGCCTCAGACATTTCCTGTTATTTATGAAAAGAATGAAATGAATGAGATTTACTTTTATTTCATTTATTTATTGTGGGTGGGAGAGGGTTTGCAAATCATGGAATGTGTGTGGAAGTCAAGGCACAACACAGCAGACTCTGTTCTCTCTTTCTACCATATAGGTCCCTAGCATTGAACTATGGTCACCAGACTTGGCAGCAAGCACTGCCTTGGCAGAGAATCTGCTGCCTCTCTCAGCAGCTCTCGAATGAAATCTTTATGACATAAACTAGTAATCAACTATTACTTTTCCTTAGACTCACATCTCACTTCTGACATTGAATTATGAGAATTTACAATAAAAACCATTACAGAATAGAAATTAATTTTTATTTCTTATTATTTACAGATAGAAAAAAACAGCACTTAAGCACTTCAAAGAAGCAGCACTTTCATCTCTGGTGTTTTTTGCTTTACATAAAATGCTTTTCTATTCAAAAAGTACTGTTTGAGTGGGGATAATAATTGGTGGAAAGTGTTTTATTATTCTAATTTCAAAGTGCATTTTGTCTCTCAAAAAGAATGACTAAGAAGCAATAATTGACAGATTGGTTTTATTTCATGTACATATTGACAATAAAAAGAAACATAATAAAATAAGGTTCTTTAGTGACCCATGAATGATATTCTTACATCTAAACCAGTCTTTCCAATAATTACTTAAAGAATAGGGTCTTAATGGCATGTGAGGGAGCAGGTCCTTAAACTCAGACAAATCTAACTAGTTGACTTCAAAATAGTTTGTTAAATGAAAAAAATGTCAAAAAAGTTCCAGAGAAATGGGCTATAACCGGGCAGTTAGCTATGATGTGCTAGTAGGTAAGGTTTATTTGCTAAGGCTGGTTCTCTGGATCTTACACATTTTACTAACATTGCTTGTGAGAATGAAAGGAAGGATCATTACAGCCTTTCCTTAGAGTAGGGTAAGGCACCCTACCCTAGCAATCTCAACACTCACTAGACTAAGCCAGCAGCATTGCAAATTTAAGATTACTTTGGGCTATGGAGTGAAACACTCACCCCATAAATAATACCTCTTTCACTGACAGCAAATTTGAAGTGGATTTCAGGGACAGGGATAGAGAGGAAGTAGAGGAATGTTTGGGAGCTTATTTCATCCAGTCTCCATTGCCCACTGTGGGCCTCCTCCATTCTTAACTCAAAAGCTACATCTGTCCTCTCTCCTAGCCCACACATACAGGTTATGTCACAAAAATGTGGCTCCCAAGTCGGGTGACTGACACCACTTATCAGGATAGCTAAAGCCAGTTCACAGATGTTCCCCATGTGTCTTTGCTGTTGTTCATTTTGTGTTAGCTATGTGGGCATCATGTCTTTGCTTTTGTTTTCTCTCTCAGTGGAGTATAAAATTGGCTGCCATTTCCTTATTCCATACCTCCAGCTCTTACGGTCCCTGTTGAAGACCAAGATGAGTCCTGTGAACTGGGAGAAGTATAATAACTAATACTAAATAATTTGTTTTATCTACTCACAGGAAAGAGGTGTGGTTGAATAGAAAAACATTAAGTCTTTCACTCCTGAAGGAAATGTGTTTATTCTGGTAAGAAATTTCTGGTAAATTTCCATTTGAAGATGGCATGTGCAGAAAAATTCCAGAGCCCTGAATTACAATGTTGTTATATAGCCATATCTTCTCTGTCAAGTCCTGCCTTCAAAACATGCACAAAGCACCAATCTTATACATCAGCACTGATGAAATGACTCAATAATGTGACTTGGGTAGATTTGGGTGCTGAATGGATTTGTGATAACCTGGGGAAAAAATCACCAAATCATGAATCCCCTCTTTTTTTTTTAAATTTTCTTTCTGTATTACTGATAGATACTGTTGGACCATATTTTCCATTTTAAATATTAGGGTAAGGAATGAGATGCAGGAAGTGTTCGATAATTGCCTACCCTTTGCTGGTTTCTGTCAATTTCGTTTTTTTTTTTTCTTTTATTACAAACTTTCTTTCAGGTGTGGTCAGTTCACTATCATTTTTTTTCTATTGAAAATATACTTAACTTTTTATCCTACAAACAGACAAGAGCTAAAAGTCAGGAACCTTCTTAAAACTATTCTGGTAAGTGGTCAGTTATCCTATTCTCTCTCTTTTGTTTTAAGGACTAGGTCTTTTATATTAATACTCCTTCTGAAACTTGAGTTCAAAACCATAAAGCAACATCTGTTAGATGTAATGAAGTAGAGCCAAAGGAGATTTCATTTACACATGCTCTCTGCCAGCAAGTGGTGCTGAAAGCTTTCCCTTGTGTATTTTTTAAAATCATTTTAATTTTTTTTTATTTTTTGATACTTTATTTACATTTCAAATGTTTCCCCCTTTCCAGATCTCCCATTAGCAACACCCCCATTCCTTCCCCCTCCCTGTGCCTCTATGGAAGTATTTCCCCATCCACCTACCCACCCACTCTCATCTTCCCTCCTTGGCATTCTCCTATATTGGGGCATCTAACACCCTCAGGCCCAAGGGCCTCTCCTCCTCCTGATGGATAACAAGACCCTCCACAGCCACATATGTAGCCAGCACCATGGGTCCCTCCATGTGTGTTCTTTGGTTGGTGATCCAGTCTCCAGGAGCATCTGTAGGTCAGGCCAGTGAACACTGTTGCTCCCTACATGGGACTGCCAACTCTCTTAGCTCCTTCAGTCTCTTCTTCAACTCCTCCATCTGGGACAACCTCTCAGCCCAATGGTTGCTGTGAAGTGACTCTTGGGTATTTTGAACTTCTGAGCTAATAAACAATTATCAGTGAGTATATACCATGTTCATTCTTTTGTGACTGAGTTACCTCACTCAGGATGATATTTTCAAGTTCCATCAACTTGCCTGCGAATTTCATGAAGTCATTGTTTTTAATAGCTGAGTAGTATTGCATTGTGTAAATGTGTACCACATTTTCTGGATCCATTCCTCTGTTGAAGGACATCTGGGTTATTTCCAGTTTCTGGCTATTATAAATATGGCTGCTATGGCTGCATGAAGTGGAGCATGTGTCTTTATTACATGTTGGAGCATCTTCTGGGTATATGCCCAGGAGTGGAATAGCTGGATCCTCAGGTAGTATTATGTTCATTTTTCTGAGGGTCTGCCAAACTGATATCCAGAGAGGTTGTATCAGCTTGCAATCCCACCAGCAATGGATGAGTGTTCCTCTTTCTCCACATCCTCGCCAACATCTGCAGTCACCTGAGTTTTTGCTCTTAGCCATTCTGTCTGGTGTGAGGTGGAATCTCAGGGTTGTTTTGATTTGCATTTACTTGATGACTAAAGATGTTGAACATTTCTTTAGGCGCTTCTCGGCCACTCGAGTTTCCTCAGTTGAGAATTCTGTTTAGCTCTGACCCCCATTTTTGGATAGGGTTATTTGAATCTCTGGAGTCTAGGTTCTTGAGTTCTTTGTATACATTGAATATTAGCCCTGTATGGGACATAGGATTGGTAAAGATCTTTTCCCAATCTGTAGGTTGCCGTTTTGTCCTATTTACAGTGTCCTTTGCCTTACAGAAGCTTTGTAATTTCATGAGATTCCATTTGTCAATTCTTGATCTTAGAGCATAAGCCACTGGTGTTCTGTTCAGGATCTTTTCCCCTGTGCTCCTGTGTTCGAGACTTTCCCCCACTTTCTCTTCTATTAGATTCAGTGTATCTGGTTTTATGTGGAAATCCTTGATCCACTTGGACTTGAGCTTTGTACAGGGAGATAGGAATGGATCAATTCGCAATCTTCTACATGTAGACCACCAGTTGAACCAGCACCATTTGTTGAAGATGCTGTCTTTTTTCCACTGTATGGTTTTAGTTCTTTTGTCAAAGATCAAGTGACCATAAGTGTGTGGGTTCAATTCTGGGTCTTCGATTCTATTCCATTGATCTACCTACCTGTAACTGTACCAATACCATGCAGTTTTTATCACTACTGCTCTGTAGTACAGCTTGAAGTCAGGAAGGCTGATTTCCCCAGAAGTCCTTTAATTGTTGAGAATAGTTTTTGCTATCCTGGGTTTTTTGTTATTCCATATGAATTTGAGAATTGCTCTTTCTAAGTCTATGAAGGATTGAGTTGGGATTTTGATGGGGATTGCATTGAATCTGTAGATTGTTTTTGTCAGGATGGCCATTTTAACTATATTAATCCTGCCAGTCCATGAGCATGGGAGATCTTTCCATCTTCTGATGTCTTCTTCAATTTCTTTCTTCAGAGACTTGAAGTTCATGGCATACAGATCTTTCACTTGTTTGGTTAAAGTCACACCAAGATATTTTATATTGTTTGTGACAATTGTGAAGGGTGTCATTTCCCTAATTTCTTTCTCAGCCTGTTTATCCTTCGAGTATAGGAAGGTTACTGATTTGCTAGAGTTAATTTTGTATCCACCCACTTTGCTGAAGGTGTTTATCCGCTGTAGTAGATCTCTGGTGGAGTTTTTCGGGTCACTTAAGTATACCATCATATCATCTGCAAATAGTGATATTTTGATTTCTTACTTTCCAATTTGTATCCTTTTGACCTCCTTTTGTTGTCTAATTGCTCTAGCTAGAACTTCAAGTACTATATTGAATAGATAGGGAGAGAGATGGCAGCCTTGTCTAGTCCCTGATTTTAGTGGGATTTCTTCGAGTTTCTCTCCATTTAGTTTGATTTTGGCCACTAGTTGGCTGTATATTGCTTTTAGTATGTTTAGGTATGGTCCTTGAATTCCTGATCTTTCCAAGACTTTTATCATGAAGGGATGTTGAATTTTGTCAAATGCTTTTTCAGCATCTAATGAAATGGCCATGTGTTTTTTTCTCTGAGTTTGTTTATGTGGTGGATTACCTTGATGAATTTCTGGGTATTAAACCATCCCTGCATCCCTGGAATGAATCCTACTTGATCATGGTGAAATATCGTTTTGATGTGTTCTTGGATTCAGTTTATGAGCACTTTATTGAGTATTTTTGCATCGATATTCATAAGGAAAATTGGTCTGAAGTTTTCTTTTATTGTTGGGTCTTTGTGAGGTTTTGATAACAGAGTAACAGTGGCCTCATAGAATGAATTGGGTAGCATTCCTTCTGTTTCTATTTTGTGGGATAGATTAAAGATTATTGGTATTAGGTCTTCTTTGAAGGTCTGATAGAATTCTGCACTGAATCCATTTGGTTCTGGGCTTTTTTTTGGTTGGGAGACTTTTAATGACTGCTTCTATTTCTTTTGGGGTTATGGGACTGTTTCGATGGTTATGTGATCCTGACTTAACTTTGGTATTTGGTAACTGTCTAGAAACTTGTCCATTTCATCCAGATTTTCCAAGTTTGTTGAGTATAAGCTTTTGTAGTAGGATCTTATGATTCTTTTTGAATTTACTTGGAATCTGTTGTTATATTTCCCTTTTCATTTCTAATATTGTTAATTTGGATACTGTCTCTGTGCCCTCTGGTTAGTCTGGCTAAGCGCTTTATCTTGTTGATTTTCTCATAGACCCAGCTACTTGTTTTGTTGATTCTTTGTATAATTGTTTTAGTTTCTACTTGGTTGATTTCAGCCCTTAATTTGATTATTTCCTACCTTCTACTCCTCTTTGGTGTATTAGCTATTTTTTTTTGTTATAGAGCTTTCAGATGTGCTATTAAGATCCTACTAGTGTGTGTTCTCTCCAGTTTCTTTTTGGAGGCATTCAGAGCTATGAGTTTTCCTCTTAACACTGCTTTCATTGCATCCCATAGGTTTAGGTATGTTGTACTTTCATTTTCATTAAATTCTAAGAAAATCTTTAATATCTTTCTTTATTTCTTTTTTGACCAAGTTATCATTGAGTAGAGTGTTGTTCAGCTTCCATGTGTATGTGGGCTTTCTGTTGTTGTTGTCATTGAAGGCCAGCCTTATTCCATAGTGATCTGATAGGAGGCATGGGTTTATTTCAATCTTCTTATATCTGTTGAGGTTTGCTTTGTGATCACTTATATGATCAATTTTATAGAAGGTACAGTGAGGTGCTTAGAAGGATGTATATTCTTTTGATTTAGGATGAAATGTTCTATAGATATCTGTTAAATCCATTTGATTCATAACAATTGTTAGTTTCACTGTTTCTCCTTTTTAGTTTTTGTTTCCAAGATGCTTGTGTGTCCATTGATGATAGTCAGGTGTTCAATTCTCCCACGATTATTGTGTGGGGTGCAATGTGTGCTTTGAGCTTTAGTAAAGTTTCTTTTATGAATGTGGGAGACCTTGCATTTGGGACCTAGATGTTCAGAATTTCGAGTTGTTCTTAGTAGATTTTTCCTTTGATGAGCACGAAGTGTTCTTCCTTATCTTTTTTGATGACTTTTGGTTGAAAGTCGATTTTATCTGATATTAGAATGGCTACTCCAGCCTATTTCTTGGGGTCATTTTCCAGAAAAAATGTTTTCCATCCCTTTATTCTGAGGTAGTCTTTCTCATGAAAGTGCATTTCCTGGATGCAGCAAAATGCTGGGTCCTGTTTATGTATCCATTCTGTCACTCTATAGGTTTTTTATTGGGGAATTGAGTCCATTGATGCTATCTATGTTATCTTCTGCACCTGAGATTCTCTCTTCCATCTCTTGTATTCTGTTGGTGATGCTTGCATCTATGACTCCTGATTTCTTTCAGAGGTTTTCTAACTCCAGAGTTGTCTCCCTTTGCAATTTCTTTATTGTTTCTATTTCTGTTCTTAGTTCCTGGATGGTTTTGTTCATTTCCTTCGTGTGTTTGATTGTGTTTTCCTGTAACTCTGCCCATTTGATTGTGTTTTCCTGTAATTCTTTAAGGGATTTTTTGTGTTTCCTTTTTAAGGGGTTCTAGTTGTTTACCTGTGTTCTCTTGTATTTCTTTAAGGGTGTTATTTATTTCCTTCTTAAAATCTTCTATCTTCCTCTTGAGATGTGATTTTAAGTCTCAGCCTTCCTTTTTGGTGTGTTGGGGTATCCAGGGCTTGCTGTGGTGGGAGAGCTGGGTTCTGATGATGTGAAGTAGCATGGGTTTCTGTTCCTTGTGTTCTTGCCCTTGCCTTTTGTCCTCTAGTTATCTGTGGTGTTAGCTGGTTTTACTCTCTCTGACTGTGGCTTGTCTTTCCTGCAAGCCTAGGTGACAACACTCCTTGAAGACCAGTTATCTCTGAGAAGAATTTGGGTTAGCAGGGTTAGCTCTGGGGTGCAGACAGAAACCAGAAGTATCTTGTCTCCAGCTGTCCCTTGTTTCCTGTGCCCTGATGGCTCTGCAAGGGGGCCTCTTGGTCCAGTGTCTTCCCTGTGCTTGAAGGTATATTGGCACACCTGGTATACCAGCTCTCCCCTGGCACTATTTGAGTATTGAGCCCTTTGTTACAGTATCTGCTCTCCAGCCACCGAAATAAACCAGAAGCCAGCTCCCCAGTCCCTGTGTCCTGGGTATACCAGGTGGGTCCCTCTGAGAAGACAGGCTTGCCCACACTTTTGGGAGGGTATCTTTCTCCCAGCACTACTTGTTTATGGAGACCTGGCGGCTCAGGCAGAGATCTCCTGCCACATATGGAAACCGGAAAGTTCTTTCCTCCTAGCTGTTCCTCTGTCCCTGTGTCCCAAGGATTTTGAGTGAGTCCCTCTGAGCAGTGTTTGTCCTCTTACCCCTTCTCACAGAATTTTCCACCTTTCTGGGAGTCTAGCTTTCCCCCAGAGCTATTTGGCTATGGAACCCTAGTGGCCCAGGCAGAGGTCTCCCACCACAAATGGAAACCGAAAGCTCCCTTGTGTATTTTTATCTATTGTTATTATAGCATTAGATATTAAAGCTGAAAAAATTAAGCACTGTTCATTTGCTAAGAATGTTATGTTTTGGAAGAAGAACAAGCTCACAAACAAGAGGAAGGAGACAATGATGAAGAAGACAATGAAAAAGAAGACAAAGGAAGAAAAAACCGGCAAACAAGAAGAAGGAAGAAGGGAAGATAGAAGAAAGAAAGAATAAAGAAGAAGAAGAAGAAGAAGAAGAAGAAGAAGAAGAAGAAGAAGAAGAAGAGGAGGAGGAGGAGGAGGAGGAGGAGGAGGAGGAGGAGAAGAAGAAGGAGAAGAAGAAGAAGAAGAAGAAGAAGAAGAAGAAGAAGAAGAAGAAGAAGAAGAAGAAGAAGGAGGGGAAATTCCTTGTGGAACTCCCTTTAATGTCCAGCTTCAAAGAGGCTATTTGGATGCTCATATCTGCTGGTACACTCAGTCTCTGGCTATGTCCCACATGCTCTCATGACAGAATGAGAACTGCCCCCCTCCAAAAACAAACAAAACAAAACAAAACAAAAAACAAAAAGCAAACAAAAAAACCAAAAAAACAGGATACACAGCAAAAACATATCATTGTAAAGATTTGTGGCATTTCATATTCCTTTCTAAAGGAAGATGAATGTGTGATATGTGTGATACTGCAATTTCATGAGCCTAACAATATATGTCACAATCTAAAATATACATGGAGAAGCAAATAAATTACATGTGCTTGTACAGTATTTGGAAGTTTTCTTTAAATTCCTGAAATTGTAAATTTCATGATACTGACATTTTATTCAACAAAAATGACTTGAGGTATTTTTTTACAAGTCTGGTTATGTGCAAAATAACCATGAAACAATGGATATCCCCCCTCTCTCATTTACACATGGGGCTCATTTAAGGCATCCATTTGATATTCTAGTTAATAATAATGTATGCTATGCTACTGCACAGAAACATTACACTCTAACTGGTTACTCAATCATGTATCGCCCCCACCCTCCCGTGATAAGAAAAGTGTTCAGGAGGGAAGGAAACAGCTGATCCAAAGTCTGTCACCTCCACTACTAACACAGTACATGCCATCTGTAGCCTTGGTTCTGGATAAAAGTCTGTACAGACTTTGGCCCCAACTCTTATCAGGATGGGGCCTTCAGAAGACCTAGGACCTCCCACTTAATGATCAAGGAAATAGGAAATAGTGGTAAACAATATTGAACCAAGCAGACTGGTATTGTTGCTCTTCCCATGGAAAGGCCTCTCTTGACTTTAGAGGAATTCTGTTACTGTTGACAGTTTTCAAAGCTGAATTTTCTAATGAAGTGCACTATTTTAGTCACATTTCATTATGCACTGGTTATAATAATTTCAGGAGGAAATCTGAAAAGCAATGGTCTCCAAGCATTAAAACTTAATGGTCAAAGGGTCCCAAGAAAAAGTTTTAGAAGAGCCACATTGAATGCCAGTAATAGTAAGTAAAAATATAATATAATACAATAAATATAATATAATAAAAAGTATAAGAAAACATGTCCAAAGAGCTGCTTTCTAGCCTATAGATCTAGAAAACACAGGAGGCCTGAGTATGAACAACCCACATTCACTATCTGATAGGTGCTTGTCTGATACTTCTCCATGTAATTACATTATCCTCCCAGTCACAGCCAGCTTGAAGTTCTCAGAAGGTTGCAAAGGGGTAACATATACTGGATGCTGCAGCCATGTTCTCTAGTAACTGCTTGAACTCTACTCCTGGTCCACCAAAGGCAGGTTCTTCTGTGCCTATGCTACATTTATTGCCAGTCACATCTCAGGCACAATGGATCTGTGGACACCCGGGCTTGGCCTTCGACTTCCTTAGTGCTGATGTGGTTAGCACCTTTGAATGGACTAAACTGCCCCTCCTCTCCACAGTCATCCTCCTCTTCCACCCCACTGACTACTTAACCCTGAAGCCCAGAAATCTTATCCTCCCTTAAACTGAGGTCTCTGGGCAGGGATAAGGGCTTGGCAGTCTAGGCATTTCTGTCGACCTTATTTTTACATTGTGAAATGTTTACAAAATGCATGCTTCCTTCCTTTCTTCTCCCAAGCAAGACAGGCTCTCTCAGGGGACTGAGGCTTCAACTCAGCAGACC
>JADRCH010000093.1:87591-130847 GCA_019843965.1 Rhynchomys soricoides | reverse complement strand
CTACACTGGGTCTATACATTTCCATTCTGAGCAATCCTTCAAAGCAAACTATGTTCCTAAGTATGGAGGAATGGTACAAAGCCAAGGAGCCTAACTAGTGTCAAATTTTAGCTAATTTGACATCTTGCTGACATCTCTCAGAGAACTCTCCCTAGCAATGGTGATCTATGAATGGAACAGTCTAGACTGACACAAAACTCTATTATGGCTAAGATTTGCAATTTGTGACAGCAGGAACTTCTTAGGAGCATGCCCTACAGGGGCACCTTGGCCTGGAAATCAACTATTTATACACAGATCTAGCTTTGGAGCCAAAAATAAGCCAGCTCACTTACCTTCAGTTTTCTTGCTGACAAATTTCAAATTACTTAGCCTAAAAGTGGAGATGCCTCTGAAAGAACTGCAGTGTGCCCATCACCTGGTTAACATTTGTAAAGCTGGAGTCTAAAGACTGAGAGACCAGAGGTCGAGTAACTGGTAGCCATCCATGTGCCCCAGCCAGCCCTCACTTAACATTTTCTTAAACACCTTTAGTAATTTAATCAAAAGAACCCACCAAGTAGTTGATTTTATTTTGAGATCTCTGGGTCTGTGGTAGACCATGATTTTCATGTCCTTACATCCCCATGCCACCCCGACTCCAAGCACTTAAATGACTTAATCAGTTTTCAAGGAACCTCTAGGAGAACTTTAGATTCACAGATAAAGAGAGTGCTCACTCAACTGGCAGTGGGAACCTCTTATTTAGTGCCAGGGCCCTAAAACAACCTCGGTTGCTGGGGACAATTGGGGAACCACTCTTTCCCCTAAGGCTTAAGGAAAATCTGCTTATTTGTCTTTAAAGAAAAATACAATTATTAATGGTGGCTGTGGCAGTGATGTAAAGGCATTTGTGTCCTTGTCAACCTTGGAAGGGTTTCCAGTTCACAAAGGTTACAGATGGAGAGACCCCTGCCTGGGGTTGTCTCCTCTGCTCCATCTACAGAAACCTGGATTTCTTCCTGTGTTTCTGCAGTCCTTACCACATATTTTTATCTCAAGAGGCCCTGGTGCCATTCAGACACAAAACATGCCAATGTCACTTATTCTGTGGCTACATGACCAGACTTCTAACCAGAGCTTATTTGCAACATGAGTTGTTCACTCGTTTGTTAAGAGAGCTAATTATAGTGATTGAAAAAAGTCCATTTTAAAGTTTGAAGGAACACAGAACATGCTCAACAAATATATGTTTTGCTTTTCTTTTACAATACAGTTCACTCCAGTTACATGAACAACCAACCACAAAATACCAGGGAACACCTTAAGGCTACATAAATTACGTATTAAATGGCAGAATTGTGAAAAATCACTACTCATTGGGTTAAATAACATCTAATGTCTGAGACTTGCTGAAATGATTTCCCCAAATGTGTACTTTGCCATCAACAAGTTGTCCCAGATCCAGATTGGCAATACTTCCTCTAAATACTAAAAGCAACAAAGCAGAGCTTTTATTATAAAAAGGAACATAAATCAGCCAGAATTCAAACATTTCATTGTTCTTAAACTCATGCTGTATATGCTTCCAATATAGTACTTGCAGTTTACAAAAGTTGGAAGTAAAACTATTTTTATGAATGGCAGTGGTGAAGATCCTGACAGCCATTTTCCCAGGACCTACCCAAATAATACAGCCTCAGAAAAGTGGGTGGCTTAGCTTATGTGAACTGCTGTGCTTTTATCAAATTAAATGAGGTAAAACAACTGTGATCCTTATAAAGATCTGTGGTCTAGAGGTAAAGGCAGTGATTAAGACTGCCCAATTCTTCAAAATAACAAAACAGATAACCAAGACACAAATGAGTTTCCCTAAAACAAAATATGCAAGCAATGCCCAATGCAATGGACAGACCACCATGCTTGAATGGAGAATTGTTAACAACTCTACTAAGTGAAAACCAGTCAGTAAGACCAGAGGCTGTATCTGTGCTTGGCCAGGCCAGGCCAGAGCTCCTCACATCAGCAACACTACAACTGTCCTCAGGTGCCCATAGATATGTAAAATTACTTTATGTCTTCAGTTTGGGACTGTCATTGTTTAGGGTGAGACTTAGTATATACATTTAAATCACTTATCTATAGAAATAATGGTGTACTTTGTTAGATCATGCAATTTGGAGAAATACTTTTTAAAGCTGTTTTCTTAGTTCTCACTGTCATATTAAGTTTGGGAATGTACAGGCAAATTTTGCCTATAAAAATACTAGGTAGGTCATTTTGTTTTATTTGCTGAAAGATATATACTAAAGGAACCTTTTGCTCTTTGGGTGGAGGGTGTTTTGCCCTAGCTATCCCTAGCAGACTATGTCAAGTGAACCCTCAACAACCCCGCTTCCAGTGCTCAGAGGTCAGAGATCAAGGGTGCAGTACCAGGATGAGCTGAAACTTAAATATCTTTAACATGGTGGCACACCTTGGGAAACAGAAGCAGGCTACAGAGTGAGTTTCAGGCCAGCCAGGACTGCATAGTAAGATCCTGTGTCCAAGTTGGGGGTAAGGGGAACTCTCTTCTGGTGGGAACAAGCTCACCAAGAACCAGTTCTGAGGACATAAATGCATAGCAGACAGCAGAAGAAGAAAACTGAACACTTCTGTTGGTGCACTATAAAAGAACCCAAAGTGCTTCACTGATCCCAAGTATACAGTATTTAACACTTGTATGCACATAAGCTGAAAACAGCATTTTTAGTTCTTACAAACTACATTTCCCAGAATCAAGTGTTTCACAAAACAGGGGCTCTTTTTCAAATTCAGAATATGCTACTTGTTACCATTTTTCTTCTATCTTTTGAGGTTTAAAATACTACCTGGACAGTATATACTACAAGAAGTATTGTATAACAATAGGCAAGTGGTGCTTACACCCAAACATCAGACCACAAAATCCTTAATATAAGGTTATAAACAGTGTTCCACATGCAGTTTGGGAAACAAGAACCTAATATTAATTCATTCAAGAAATTGTGTTATAAGCAAATAGACAAACTGATTTTCTCCCATGAGAGAAGTACATAGCAATTGAGTGGATCTTTTGTTACAGGTGGTATGCTTAGGCTTTGTCCTTAAACTTCAGCCTTCAAACTAATCTTAAAAATGAGTCAGTGGCATAGTGGGATGGTTTAGTGGGTAGAACACTTGCAGGGCAGGCCTGCTGAGCTGTGGTCAGTCCTCAGAATCCATGTCATAATAGTGGAAGGAAAGAAAGAGCTCTACAATCTAATCCCCACATGGGCATTGTGAACTACAAGAGCCCACAAACAATGATAATAACAACAATAATAAAAGCTTTTAAATTTTTTAAAAAAGAATTAGCCTCTTCCCATTCCTATAAGATAGAAGTCCCAGGAATTTCTAATCTACAGTGTAAAAAATTAAAAAAAACTGTTTAAATTTCTTCTCTAAATTGTATTGTCTAATAAAGTACACTATCATTTCTATAGACAAGTGATTTAAATGTATGCACTAAGTCTCACCCTAAACAATAGCAATCCTAAACTGAATAATTTAAAACTGAGTAAATTTAAAGAAATATAGACATCTTTTATCTTATTTTAAAGTACTGGGGTTTTTGTTTTTAATTCTTAGTAGGGAGTTGGTGGTATACACCTTTAATCCCAACACTTAGGATGCAGACACGCAGATCTCTGAGATCTTGGTAGGCCAGCCTGGTCTACCAAGAGAGTTCCAAGACACCCAGAACTATGCAGAGACACCTTGCCTTGAAAAACAAAAAAACAAACAAAGAAAACAAAACAAAAAATTTCCTTATTTAGATAAAAACTCCCACCCCAAGAGTTTTTTCATTGGGTGATATTTTTTTTCCTTTTACACAAAGTATGGCTTCCAAGGAAGGAGAAATAAGTATGGTACTATAAGCTAAGCAGATAAAGGAGAAATTAGAATACAAAGGGTTAAGTGAGGAGGGGAGGGAAGGGTAGAACATGAAACATAGGGATAGCCAGCACTAAAAGACTTTTGAAAAGCCACAGTGAAACCTACTATTATAGATGCTTCCTAAAATATATACATATATACAAGGAACTCAAATGGAGTTATCATATAGTGAAGGAGACTATACCTTAACTAAACATTTTTATTTTACCAAATAAAACTCCCAGTTCACGAATGGATTACATTTTTTGAGTCTTTAGACAAAGGTATCTTTTAGATATACATACCCAATTTACAGGCAATTGCCAATGCTGTTGATTATCCTACACAACTCAAAAGTAAGATTCTGTTGCTAAAGATACCACATGCTTATTTATGACAAAAACCATGAAGCATTCTAGCTGATACTCAACTTGAAGCATCAACCCTACTGGCTAATGCTGAAAGGAGTTCTACATGCCACTAGACAAGAAAAGACAATCATCCATCTCATCTGGCTATGAACTTTATTGTTGAGGTTAGGCCTTGGTACTGCCTCCCAGCCCCATGCTCCCTGAAATAAGACTCAGACCCAAAATATATTTACAAATACCTTGGCCTAGGCTCTACTCTGACTAGATCATAACTAAAAGATAACCCATTTATTTTAATCTACATTTTGCCATGTGGCTGATTACCAGTGCTCAGGTACCATGTGTCTGTCCCTCACACCTTTTTTTGGCTCCTCCCTCTGCCTCCTTCTTTCCCAGAGTTTCTTCTTTGAATGTCCCATCTCTATTTCCTGTCTAAGCCATAGGCCATAGGTTTTTTAATTGACAGGTGAGGCATGCATACAATACACAAGATGATCTCTCTACACTTGAAGAGCTACAATAATGACCCACCTGTAAGACACACCCACTGGTGCAATAATGGTTTGAATGTTGGGGGAGTAACCAGCAAGTTTTAAAAATTGGATTTAAGGCCCACTCCACATGATTGAACCAATGTTAAGTAGGCCAAGAAACTGAGACTATATAGGCAATGGCACTGACTACTAACAGCCTGCTAAATGAACATAGCAGTAAAACTACTCCTAATGATATTCTGCTATGCCCCCTAGGCCAGGGCACTTCTCAACCCTCATCAAAGAGGTGTCTTCCAGTATATAGGAATTAACACAGAGGCTGACAACTGAATAACATGCAGTTATCACCACTCATCTTTAAGGATTTATGTAAAAGATGGGGAAGGGAAGATTGGAAGAGCCAGAGGTGATGGGTGAATTCAAGGATGTATTTTCTAGACACTATAGGTCAGATATATCTATGAGCTCAGAGGCTGTGAAAGCATGCACAAGATCAGCACAAGCTCAAGCCAGACAAGATCCCATCATGGAGGATGGGAAATGGGCATAGTGCTCCATCCCCAATAAGGCTCCATCCCTAAATGAGAAGCTCTTCATTATTGAAAGCTTATGGAAGAGGGAAAATCAGTTTTCTGTAATGAAATGACACAGGGTATACCAACTATACTTCAGGACAGGTCCCATGCTCAGGAGTAGTTGGCAAACACAAATCAGACAACATGTTTTTGTTTTTTTGTTTTCTTATTCTGTTTTGTTTTCTTTCTTGTTTGTTTTTTTGTAAAGGACATATGGTGGAAAGAAGCATAACTTAATAATAGGCACAGTAAAGCAAAAAATTCTATAGAGCTGGTGTTCAGGTGTATATTGGCTGAGTGCTCACAGTCTCTGTTGATGGCTAGAGATACTCATGTACCCAAAGCACTGGGAGTTCCTGAGGCACAAGTAACTCAAACACTATAGATTTATTTCCCATAACCTCTTGAATGTTTTCTCTTTTTTATTTTTTATTTTTGATACTTTCTTTACATTTCAAATGTTTCCCCCTTTCCAGATCTTCCCTTTGGAACCTCTCTATTCCCTCCCCCTCCCCTTGCCTCTATGGGGGTATTCCCACACCCCTAACCCCCCACTCTTGGCTTCCCTCCCTCTTGGATGTTTACATATGTACTACATGATCTCAAAACTATTATGTACTAACAAATACTACTCCTTGTCCAACAAATCCTCAGAGTGAATTTTACTGGATATAAATAAACAAGGGTCCTTGGCAACTTGGCTGCCAGCAAATGGAAGCAGGGACTAATTGCATCACACAGAATAATAGTTAGCTAACATTGTATGAGAACTTCCTATATGGTAGCTTCTCTCCCCACCATTCCTCCATGCTCTGGAATCTGAGCTGTCCTATGATTTAACTGGCACAGGGCATACAGCCAAACTCACTCACTTCTGACTGATTCCTAAGGTCCAGGTAGGAGCTTCTACTCTAGATTTCTTAGGGTATTCCATTGTGAAGAAAGCTAGTAATAGTGTAACAGTGATAACCTGTAACATGGTCAAGCCCCACCTAATCAAGCAGAGAAGCTACATGAGGCGAAAGCACTGCCTTCTAGCCTGTGTGCCAATTGTGTATATATGAAGGCACAGATGACTTAGCTCAGCTCTTTTAGCATGATGCCTCCATATGGGTGACTTTTTTTGCCCACAGCTGTGACAAACCATCTGACAGAGCAACAAGAGTAAGATTTATTCTGGGTCATGTCAAGGGAATGCATGGCAGAACCTGCCACAGTGAGAGTATTCAACTCAAATTGTTGTTCATGTCTCAGTTGATCAGGAAGTAGAGAACAGCAGGCCAGAACTGGAGCCAGCCTACAACCCTTTATTTTTCTTGCTGTAGACTATGTCAGAAGGTTTCATCACAGCAAAAAACAGTATCCCTAGCCCGAAACAAAGTGCTCAAATGCTTAAACCTGTGGGGGACATTTCACTCGAAAGTTGTATGTACAGCGTCCACATATTTTTAGTTTACAGATTTTACTGAAACCTATTTTTTTTTCATTTTTGTCATAGTTTAATCTCTCTGATGATTCAGAGGCACCTTAAGATTGTGCTGTGGCATTATCTTCTTGCTCTGACGTATGTCAAGGTGTCTGAAACAGAATGCCAGCTCCTGGACGTTCAGAAAAGAAGAGTTTTCTATGTGGCTCACATGGCATCAAGGGACTACTGATACAACACAAGAATCTTGATGTATATTATTTGTACACATTTTATACTATACTGAGAAAAATTTTAAATTTAAGTTACAAAGTGAGTATTTTAAGCACATTTAGTAATGATTATTTATATAAACTATCATTTTGTTTGAGTGACCAAATGAAATTTGAACATGATTAAAGAACATATAACTTTCAAACAACAATTAAGGAATACAGTTATAGAACTGCTGCACTGAGATTATGTACATGTATTAAAGAATACTGAGGTTTCTCAAACCCATTCTTTTGAAAGGTCTTCAGTCCTTCTTATGTAATTCAGTGTAAAACTTCAAAAAACTCTACTCAGTGTCACAGCAGAATGTGGTGGAAACACTGCTGAGCACTGAGCAAATTGTGTTCACTATCTGATTCTCCCAACAACCTTTGTAATTGAGACACATGTACATATTCAGATGTGGTTGATTCAACCAACTGCAGAGGAGAATTTTCAACTTAAAAATGGCCCACACAAGTGACAACTAAGTGGCTGAATCTCACTGGACCTGTCAGACCCTGCCTTAAACCCCAGTTTTGCTACAGGCCATCTGGTGCTTTTGGATTCAGTAGTTGGGGTTAAAAAAAAGCTTCTGAATTCAAACCTATCTACAGAATATTTAAAAAAGTGGATCTATACATTTGATATTCACTTATATGCACACACTCACATTCATACTTACATGTCTAGAAACTAGCACCTAACCACACGCCATTCCTCACTAATGACTGGACAAATCATTTACTACATTAAGACCAGCCTAGACTCTCTAAGGCTCTAACAGCATATGGCTAGAAAGGTCAAACAAGCATGCGGCTTCCTCCTCATGATTTCAGACAAGCAGTAACACCGTTTACAGAACAGACCAGAGTTCTGAGTATAAAATGACAAGCCTGGATTTCCCTCACTGCTGCACAGATGAGAGTATGTCCCATGAGATCACTGAACTGTACAAATGATCTTTACTCCTAATCTAAACAAACGTGAGTCAAAACATTCTGAAATGCTGCATCCTTTGATTTCTTCATCTTTTCAATTGCCCGATGCAGGTCCTGCTGCTGCCCAGGCCGGATTTCATCTTCATCATGACTTTCTTCTGATGTAGAATTGACATACTCCCTGACGCAGAGGAGGGCAGCATCTTGACACATTTCTTTTAGGTCACTTCCTGAAAACCCATCAGTTACCTGGGCAACTTCTAGAAGGTCTACATGTCTATCCACATTTTCATTTTTCAAGATGAGTTTTAAAATTGCTTCTCTTTGTTTTAGAGCAGGCTGGTTAATATGAAATCTTGTAGGCATTCTTCTCATTATAGCGGAGTCAAGGTCTTGAGGGCGATTGGTAGCTCCCATCACTATGACCTGGCATCTGTGATCGGTGTCCAGTCCATCCCAAAGACTCATAAACTGAGCTTTCATCATCGTTGTAGCTCCATGGTCAGAACTGGAATGATTTCATAGAAAAGAGTCTATTTCATCGATAAATATGATAGAAGGCTGTAGCTTTATGGCAAGGGAGAAAACAGCAGCAGTCAGCTTTTGAGATTCTCTATACCACTTATTAGTCAGTGTCAAAGGCTGAAGGTTAATAAATTGACAGCCTGCTTCTTTGCTTTGGCAAATCAGTGTTTTCCCATAGCCTGGAGGTCCATACAGAAGAACATCTTTTGGAGGCTGCAAAAGTCTGGAATTCTCAAACAAATGCTTCTTTTTGATAGGTAGGATGACTGTGTCTTTCAGATCTGTAATGACATCATCTAAACCTGCTATATCACTCCAAGTAACATGCATATTAAGAGGGTCTACTAGATGAGCAGCGATACTCAATTCATACTCTGAAAGCTTCACATTTTTTCACACCAATTTGCTTCATCAGTTTTTCCTGCCTATTTCTGAGCTTCTACCTTCTGCTTCCTGATGGGGTCAATTGCATCTACCATTCAGTTGATAGTGAAGTATGTTACTGCACCAAATATCATTAAACAGAAAATTAAACTGACAACTTCATTCTGACTCAATGGACAAGAAAAGGCTTCAGCAAGTACCATCTTGATTGTTAACATATAATAAATGGATGGATCTTTTGGCTGGAGTGAGCAGGGTTGGAGTGAGTGGGGCCAGAGGCAGGACCAGAGACGACCCTAAAACCCAAATTTGAGATCAAATTTACTTTTTATAGTATATCGTGTCACTTACAGGCTGTTATCTGCTGACCAAGTCAGCTAAGTCAGTCAACAGGGTCTCAAGGGCAGGAGTGAGGATTGAAAAGAAAAAGACAATTAGATAAACATTATAACATGACTTCAGCCAGTGCTGAGACTGAAGTGGTTTTAATTTTTCCCAGTCAGCTTTTATACCATTCTAGGTACTTGCAGAGAATAGAGTTAGTTCTTAGATCAAAGACAAAGTAATCAAACAAGGCAAAGAACAAAGAGATCACACCAGCTCCCCCCCAACCCCCCAGCATGTAGGCACCTCTCCCCTCCTGAAAGAGACAGGTTAGAGAGTATGTAGGCTGGAAGAGAGGGGCTAATTAAGCCCCTACTACCTCATTCCTTAAAGACCAATCAGTTTAAAAGTCATACTGTTCGGCCAATCACATTGTGCCTAATTGCTGCTGCTCTAAAAACTGTATAAAAACTCACTGAACCAGTTGCACATGGTTGTTCTCTCCTTCCATTGTGTGCAGGGCAACCCCAACATGCTGGAACAATAAATTCCTCTTGCTTTTTGCATCAATCCCCAAGTCCATGGTGTTCATTTGGGAGGTCCCCAGAGTCTTACATTATGAAGCAGCAACAAAATGATTTTATGAGTAGGGTCACCACAACATAAGGAACTGTATTAAAGGGTCACAGCAATAAAAATATTGAGAATCACTACTATAGACTCATCATTTTTAGACACTAAAAGTTTCTGTAGATGTTTAAAAAATATTTTTAAAAATTTTAAATAATGTAAGACTTAAGATATTCTATACTTATGTGTCTTTTAGGAATTTTTTAATTGTCTAAACCTTATCCCAGGTGAACCCAAATTCTATGCTGTTCATCAATATATAATACCTATTATTTTCCTTAAATATATCTATGGTATATGATGTATTGGCTTTCAGAGAAGATACATTAATTCTCCAATACTAAACTTTGCAAATTTCAAAATTCTTATTAATATAAATCTAAAAGATTTTCTTTTAGTTGCAGGTTAGTGTAGGTGTGGGAGTGACTTTGTTTTATGTTCACATGTGTGTAAGTGTGGTTTCATATATGCCCCAGTATACATGTTGGTCTTGTTCTGTTCCCTGCTGAATATAGCACACTAGCCTTAACTCTCTGGGGTTTGTCTCATTTCCAGCTCCCATCTCATTGTGATTGCTCTGTCCCAGGCTTTATGTGGGTTCTGTGGCTCCAAACTCAGGTCCATGCTTACACAGCAAGTCTTTACCCCACTGAGCTGTCTCCCCAGCCTTTCCATTCTAGTTGTTAAGCATTTTGGAGGTAAAGTATTTCTTACTTCACTCAATTAATTAAACCATATCAGTTCAAAACTGATTTGACTGGGATCACAAGAACATTTATCAATCTCCACTTTTTTGACTTTTCCAAAATAAATGACAAGGGCCAGCAAGACAACTCAGCTTGCTATCTAGGCTGACATTGTAAGTCCCATTCTAAGTACCCACTGGATGGAAGAAATGAATTTATCCAGAAAACTTGCTCTCTACCCTCCACAGGCAAACCATGGCACACATGCACATTCACACACAGATACACAGATGAGGATGATAGATAGATGACAGACAGACAGATGAGACAGAGAGAGAGAGAGAGAGAGAGAGAGAGAGAGAGAGAGAGAGAGAGAAAACAGGAGAGAATTTTTGAAGTTTTAAAAGGTAGGCCAGGCATATTACCACGTTCTTTTAATTCTAGCACTAGGGAAACAGAAAGCAGGGGAGAGACTCTGTGAGTTCAAGGCTAACCTGGCTTAAATAGAGAGCTACAGGCCACAAGGCTACATAGTGAGTAACTGTCTTTAAAAAATGTTTTAAAGTAACTGGCAAATGTAAACAAAGACATGATCCCTAATGAAAACAGGTACATGTATAGAAGACCTGGGAAGACAGTTATTGGAGTCATGCCAAGGTCCCTTATGCTTTGGAAAGGAAAAACTAAACTAAACTAAACTAAACACACACACACACACACACACACACAGAGAGAGAGAGAGAGAGAGAGAGAGAGAGACACACACACACACAAAAAAATTCACTTGTTACTATACAAAAGGCCAGAGAGCAAAGAACAGTTAAGTAAGTATACCCTGAACAGTAACCACCAAATAGAGTTGAAGATTTTGTTTGGGTTTAAAAAGTTGATTCCCAAATTCGATAGGAAATTAGAACGTGTTTCTCCTAGCAGCAGTGCTACAGATAAGTGCCATTTTCTGTCTAATAAAATGGAACCTATTAACCATGGGGCAGAACTGGGTGACTTCAGGATCCACAGAACATCAGCAGGGCATTTCTTTTTCCCTATGGAAAATGGCCTTTGCATTTTTAAGTGTCTGGCAGCTCTGACCTCCATCTGTCTGAATTCACTTCTTCCATCTTACACTATTCCCTCTGAGATGGAAGCAAAGCAGCCTGTTTTTGTGGACATTTTATAAGCAGGAGTTTGCAAATCACATAAAGTTCAGGTACAGGGATATGTCTGAGAACAGGCTAGGAAGACACTTTCCAAAACTACAGCTTAGTGCATAGCAGACTGTTGGCGAAAATACATTATGGATCACACACAGAGACATATTAACAATTTTACAGATTCCACACTGGAATGTCAGAAGACATGAGTCAGTTTTCTCCTTCTATCATGTGGGCAGGGTCCCAAGAATTTAGAGTCCTAGGGTCTCAGGAATTTTGCTCAGGTCTTCAGCTAGGAAGCAGTTAGATTGATAGTCAGTGCTTTTATCCCCTGGGACATCTCTCCAACCCATGTTTTCAAATGTTTTTGCTAGAAGGGCATATCTGTGGATATCTGCTCAAGGAAGCTTTAATTGCTTCCTGTTTCTGAGTTTAACAGCTATTCATTAAATATAGCTTTACATTTTAAGGGTAAAAAAGGCAGTATAAAATTATTATTTTCTTAAGTACAGTAGCTTCATAGTGATGTACTCACAAGGACTCATGTAATCCATAGTCAATCTTTTCCTGGAGGCTCATGAACAGGCAGATTTCCTTGCTGACCTACATAACTTCCTAGTTTATTGAAGATGACTAATGATTTATGAGTTTGCATGCTCCAAAAGTAAAAAGATACGAAACCTGCTCAAAGCACTTACTCAAATTAACTTTTGATACTGTGAAGCACCACCCCCCGTTAAGACACTTTTTGTGCATTCTTTATAGTTCTTAAAACAGATAATCTGATTTATTCCAAAATGCTTTTTAAGATAAAAATGTTATCTTGTAAATGGCTGAAAGCAAACATTCATTTCTGAAACTATTAACAAATTAATCTCTCAAAAGTGCTTTTCAATACTTTATCAAGTGTGTTCACTGACAGATATCAGGCTCCCACATCTTAGAAAAGATGCCAGATCCTTTCTGTGGGAACCTGCTTTAACCACAGTCCCTCCCGCTAAAAAAAACCTGGAATGATCAAATAGTCCACTGCCTGGGAATTGGCTATGGCCTGTTAGTAGCAGTAAATGGGTAAGGGAGCTTGCTGTAAGCATGAAGACCTGAGTTTGAATTCCAGTACTATGCACAAAGTTGGGCGTATCCACTCACGTGGCAATAACTCTCATTCACATGACTTAAATTCCAGCCCTGTGCTTGATAAAGACAGTAAGGTTACTGGGGCATTCTGACCACAAGCCAAGGTCTAAGTTCTCAAAGGAATATGGCAGAGAGGATAATGCAAGATACCTAACATCCCCCTCTGGCTTCCCTACTCACACCTCCCTGTACATATACACCACACATTCAGCTCTCTGTCGCTGTCTCTCTGTCTCCGTCTCTGTCTCTGTCTCTGTCTCTGTCTCTGTCTCTCTCTCTCTCACATACACACACACACACACACACACACACACACCACCACCACCACCACCACCACCACCACCATATATATGCATAGGAATTGGATGAGCTAGGCAAATATAATCCCAATTAAATGTGTGTGGTCGGTTATTTTGCCAAAATTGCCTTCAAACAGCGATTCAATTTTTCGATGTTTCTCACCATTCAGTCCGTCATTTTGGCAAAATTGCAGTCCACCAGTGATGCAATTTTTCTATGTTTTTCGGCACGTGGTTGGTAATTCTGGCAATATCGCTGTCAAACAGTAATGCATTTTTTCAACGATTCTTGTCCTGTGCTCTGTCATTTTGCCAAATCGTGGTGAAATGGTGATGCAATTTTTTGATGGTCCTTGCCATGTGGTCAGTCATTTTGCCAAATCGCCCTCAAACGGTGATGTAATTTTTCGTCATTTCTTATCTTGTGTTCTTTCTTTCATTCTTTTTTCTTTTCTTTTTCTCTTTCTTTCTTTCTTTCTTTTTGAGACAGGGTTTCTTTGTGTAGCCCTAGCTGTCCTCGAACTCACTCTGTAGACCAGGCTGGCCTCGAACTCATCAATCAGCCTGCCTCTGCCTCCCGAGTGCTAGGATTAAAGGCCTGCGCCACCACTGCCTGGTTTTTTTGTTTTTTGTTTGTTTTTTTTTTGGCAAAATCTCCTACAAACTGTGATGCTAGTTTTCTGCATTTCTTGCCATTTGGTTGATCATTTTGCCAAATCACGGTGAAAAGGTGATGCAATTTTTTGATGTTCTTTGCCATGCGGTTGGTCATTTTGCCACAATTGCTGTCAAACGGTGATATAAATTTTTCGACATTCCTTACCATTCAGTCAGTCATTTTGCCAAAATCCCCGTCAAACGGTGATGCAATTTTTCAACATTTCTTGCCATGCGGTCAGTTATTTTGTCAAAATCGCCATCAAACAGTTAATGGTTTTTTGTTTGTTTGTTTTTGATGTGAATCATTTTGAAGACAGAAAATGACTTAGAACACATTTTTCTACTAGGAAAAAAAGACTATTCAAAGTTCAGATTGGTCACTGTCAGAGAAATAAAACCCAAAATAACAGCAAAGGGGTGCTGAGCCCTTAGAAAGGTTGGGAAGACTATAGTGGGGGAGTTTGAAGAAGAAATGGCGCAGACATTCTTAAAATTAAATAAGCTGGCATTGAAATTATAGGCCATCGTGCCAAAACTCTCCTTCAGAGAAGTATGTTAACACTATCAGTTTGGTAACATTTACCTGAGGATTCTAACAATAGATACTAAAGTAAGATGATTTTTCTTCTCAACTCTCATTGCATTGAACCCATGAGAAAGCACAGTAAGAACAAAGTCATATTCTGAGATTTAGCTTCTGGAGTAAAAAGTGAAGCAACAAGATGATAGTTTTGGTGTCTATGTTATTGTACTGAAAAGAAACCTGCTAAAAATTATCCTCTACTCTCTTATTTGGTACTGAACTTGAAAGGCTCAGCCTATACTGCTCTCCTGTCATGTCATATAAATGCCTCACGGAAGCTTCTGATGAGGCAAAGGGGCTGGGTGGAAGATGAGAAGATCAGAAAAGATGTCAGTCAGATATTCCACCTGTGTCTTGATGTCATCAAGCAGACTACATTGAATTTCACAGCATCGTCACAAAATTTTTGTTTTGAGAAATTTGATGTTTTGGAAGTGAAAAGCTGGGTCTGGGTCTGGGTCTAAAGTAGAGTACTTGCTTCCAATCCTTATAAATGGCAACAACAACAAAAGAAAACATTGTAAAATATTCTGTTTTTAAAGAAAACATCCAGTTCTACCCTATTTTGTATGTCTGTGTACGTGTGTGAATGTTTTATTGAAAATAGATTTTTTTCTCTCATACAACTTATTCTAACCACAGTTTTCTTCTCTCCACTCCTCCTAGATCCCCCCCACCTCCCCTCCCCAACATATTCCTCCTCCATTTCCTTTTCAGAAAAGAACAGGCCTCTTAGAGACAATAGCAAAACAAGATACAATAGGACAAGGTGGAAGTCCTCATAATGAGACTGGAGGACTCATAGGAGGAAAAGACTCTCAAGACTAAGGCAGAAGAGTCAGAGACACTGGAGATTCCACTGTTAAGAGTCTCTCAAGAACATTAGGCTAACAGTCATAACGTACATGAAGAGGACCTGGTGCAGACCCATGCATGCACATTGCTTGCCATTTCAGTCTCTGTGAGCCCATGTGAGCCCTGTTCAGTTGATTCAGTAGGTGTAGGTATAAATTTTTCTCAACCTGCTTTAATAACAGTTCAACCTCCCCTTTAGCCTGCCACCCACCAGAGGTAGTGAAAAAGAAAGGTTATTAGGATACAGGGGAAGTAGACCTGTTGAGAAATACTTCTTTGGAGCGAACCCAATCTTCGTTGTTCTCAGTCCAGTCCACTGGCAAGCACCAAACATGAATTAGCAGCTTCAGACCAGACCAGTGGGCAGATACCACACAGGAAATCAACAGTTGCATTGCAGTCTATTCAGCAGACACCACACATGAAACAGCAAGGGCAGTTCAATCCAGAAGAAACTTCAGGGATCACCAACTGGCCTGGGTCGGTGGAAGCAGCAAGATGCCACAGGAACCTCATGAGAAGTCCTTTGGTGAGTTTCTCTCTATGGAGTCACCACAAGTAAAGCTCAACAATGCAATGTAAAGTGAACCAATAATGTATATGTGCCATCAACAAAGAATAGTGAGGTGGAGCAAAGCAAACTAGTGCTCATCTCCCACTGTATGTGAGGTCATATTTATACTTCTTCATCACCAGTTCTTTTATGTGTTTGCTTTATCAAACCATCCTTTCATTTGTGTGCCCCAGCAAAACATCATTACACAGAACTGACTTTCCAAACAAACCAAAAATTTCCACTTCAAGTGGGCCATGTTTTCTTGTTGTCCTCCATTCCCTCTGACTCCTATCACCCCCCCTTTCTGCAAAGCTGCAAGTTTTCCCAATCTCCAAGGAGAAGCACCCAATAAGAGACCTCCAATTTAGACTCTTTCCTCATGTCTGGCTGGTGGTCTCTGTACTCACTCCCATCTGTTGCTGGCAGAAGCTTCTCTGATAACAACTGGAAAAGGCATCAATCTATAAGTATAGCAGGATATCATTAGGAATTATTTCATTGATTTCTTTTTGGTTTGATTCTACTCTGGAGCTGAACTTGAAGGGTATCTTTGATCTAACTAGTCTCCAGTTCTGGGTTATTCAGGCAGAATAGAGCATGGGCCCAAGTTAACCCAAACATTGATAGGTCACTCATTCCCACATGTTCTGTGCCACCATTGCCCCAGAACATCTTGCAGACTGGACAGATTACAGGTGAAGGGTTTTGTTGGTGTCCAGATTTCTCTTCCCATAACCTGAAGAGTACCTTCTCATGCCAAATAGATTAGACTATGGAGGTAAAGCCACAGTCCACACCAGCTCTCTATTTGCTACAATAACAAGGAAGTAGTCCTTGTCAAAGGGACCCAATTGTCAAAATTCTAAATACAACATTGGTTTCACAATCTGCAAATGACTTTTGATCCATAGTTTTAAGAATGTTCTTTGATATTTGCAGTGGTTCATATACTCTTAACATGAAGTGTGGTGAAGTCATATTGTGTTCTAATATCATGAGAAAATATGCTAGGCAGCAAAGAGTCTGATGAAGAATAATAAATTCAAAAGTTAATGAAAAAGAAGCCCTCTGAAAAAGCAGCTTCACATCTGCTCTGCTTCCCCAAGTTCAGCATCCAGAGGGCAAAAGACACTGAAAAACATATAGAAAGGAAAGGAGGAAAGGAAAAAGCATTGAAGGAGACATCTCGATGATCACAAAGGTGGTTGCTGACCATCTCTGACAGGATACCTCTGACCCAAGCCTGGCCAACACACAGTCACTTGCTAAAGAAAATTAATGATGGATTACTTCTAAAAGCAGCAGGGACATATGGACTCCTCTAGTACAGGCCAGGTGTTTATTTGGATTGCTGATGAAGTCAGATCTAATTTTGGTACATCAGGAATTCAGAAGTTTAAGGAAGTCCAATCTTAGGAGCAGAAAAGAAAGTGATACCTCAAATATTAACTTATTGTCACTAAGATCTTCATTTACCTCATATCCTGTCCTTACTGTATTCCTTTGAAGGATCTCCACTTTGTATCCTCAGGCAACCCATTAAGAGACTAAGACTGTGAAAGGAGTAGAGAGTGTTAGTCTTGAAGCAGGCATTTCAGAAAGAAAGATCTACAGCCTGAGCAGCATGACTCTGGCTTTTTGTTTATGAGGAAGAGAAAAATAGTAACTTAATTAGAATAAAGAAGGGCTGGAGAGATGTCTCAACAATTAAGAACATGGGCTGCTCTTCCAGAGAACCTAAGTTCTGCACCCACATGGTGGCTCACAACTGTCTGTAACTCCAGGGAATCCAATACCCTCTTCTGGCCTTAATGATCATCAGATATGCACATAGTACACAGACATACATGCAGGCAAAACATCCATACATGGTAGAAAGGAAGGAAGGAAGAAAGGAAGGAAGGAAGGAAGGAAGGAAGGAGGAGAAAGGCAGTACTAATTGGCTAGTTTACAAATTGAAGTAAGCATGCAGGAAGAAGAGGGTCCAGAGAATGGTGAGGATCTCAATCTAACAAGAACCAGTTGAAATTTCTTGAAAGGACTATCACTGTAATAGTGCAATACTACATATGTCTCTGTTCAACTTAGTCTCCAATGACTTAGGGTGAGTCACCCCATGGATATCAGGGTATTCCTCTTTGCTAAGGGATTGCATGACATATTAACTATTCTACCCTATATGTCTGTGCCCAATGAGAGAGGGAAAGTCCTGTAGAGCAGTGGGTCTCAACTTTCCTAATGCTGCAACCCTTTAATACAGTTCCTCATGTTGTAGTGACACCCAACCATAAAAGCTTCAATCAAGGGCAAACACCTAAAACCTACACTTCTTTATACATGAGAGTTTAAATATTCCAGGGTGTTGATTATGGGGGCTTGGAAAAGAAAGACGTTCCCACTATAAAGTGTCAGTGATGGTGGAAGGGATAAAGGATTTTCACAAGGAGGCAAGTGTTCAGAGGCTAAGAGAGCACCTTGTGATGTTTTGGTCCTCAAGACACAAATGTCAAATTGAGCAGAGAAAGTTAAGAGAAGATTAAACTGAAAGATAGTGACAAATGTGTATTTTTCTTGGCTAAGATGCTTTTGCAGAGGGGTTAAAAAATTAGGAGATTCTTCAACTTTTAATTTTGAGACAATGTTTTGGAATGTAGAAATGAATCTTGAGGCTAAGCATTTATATTCCATTCAAAGTGTTTGGAATAGGCATAACAGAGTGTGATGCAACTTATAATACAGCTAACCAGAGTTTATGCAATATGCTCCTGTCCATTTGTCTAGGATTAAAATACTAAAGAAAATATGCACTCTAAAACTCATTATTGCACTTGTGAGACTTTTTTGCAACAACAATCAAAGCATAGGTTTTATGTTTGGAGAAGACCCTTGAATGATGTAGTAGCAAGACTTATGCAAGAAGAAGAATCTGTATCAGTTAGGTTATGAAGACTTTCCCATCATATCATGAACTATTTGCCTGTTCAATGTACAAAAGCTTTATCAAAAAATAGCAAAGTATTCCGGAATCAAATAATACCTAACAAAGAAATTCCCTTGGCCAGTGACCTGGCCTATCACAATAGTCCTACAAAGGAAAATGGAAAAAGAAGAAAAGAACAAATAATAATTTATCTGGAAATTGTGATAAAGGGAGAAAATATGAGACATGTTGAAGCAGAAACCTCTAGTTTCTTTGGCTATTAAATTATGTCAAATGATGTTTTATTGGGCTACACAGGTGATGTTTTGCTAAAGCAAACACATGAAAGAATGTTTTCCTGAAGCAGACACAGGTGAAAGGCTGTTTTGCTATTGCAAACATGTGAAAGGACATATGATGTTCAGAAGGAATATAAATATTATCCCAAAGACAGTGGGAGCTTGAGCATTGGTTTGCTTTGCTCCACCTATACTTCACTAACAACATGCATCTATTGGTTCACCTTACATTACATTGCTGAGCTCCATTGTGGTAATGCCATAGAGAGAAACTTGGTAAAGAACTTTTTGTGAGATTCCTGAAGCTTCTGAAGCTTCCACAGCCTTGGACTGGTTGGCAAGCCTTGTGTTTTTTTTCTGTATTGAATTGTCTTACTGGTTTGTGTGGTGACTGCCAAGTGGACTGGACTGCAGCTGCTGATTCACAGTTTAGACTGACCTATAGATATCCTGACCACAAAGACTGGAGTTGCCCCCAAAGAACAATTTCTGAACAGGTCTACTTCCCCTTTTGTCCTAATAACTTCTTTTCTACCACCTCTGGTGGGTAGTGGGCTAGAGGGGAGGTTAAATGCTTATTAACATAGGTTGAGAAAATTTGTGCCTACAACATGTGATTAAAGTAGAATATTTATGGGAATTATAATGGTCATTAGATACAAAATTGAGTTTTAAAAAAGAATGATTATATTAAATAAACTTTTAAAATAAAACTGATAGACGGGTGGAACATGGATATACTATTTATGTTAATATCAAAGGTTTTTTAACATGTAAACAATGAAGAATTTTCATAAAAGTCTCATGGGTGGGTTGATGATGTGACAACACTGGTGATGAGTCGTGGGAGCTCATGAAACCACAGTAGGTGCTCTGAGTGACATGTCTGCCAGCCCACTCTGCAAGTTATTCTTCAGTAAAGTCAGACCATTGCATTGGGACAGCCCCTTCATTAATGTTGGAAGGACACTTCATTTCACTCAGTTCAAGAATTTTGAGCTAGAGATGTTTGGTGGTATTGTGGTTGCCTACCATTGATTTTATGTTTAGGGAAATTAGGTTTATTACCCAGTAAAAATAAACAAACAAACAAACAAAAAATCAATGACTTTGGAAAGCCCCAGAAACTAAAAGTGTCAAATGTTAAAACTAAGAATATTGACTTATGTCACAGAAAATAATTATGAAATTATTTATATTACTACAATTTAATATCCCAACATAACCTACAATATTAGATTTAAATCTAAATGATAAAATTTAATATGAATAAATGATAACTCCTGTATTTTTCACTTAAAATTTTTCCTTGGAAATATGACTTGGGAACAAGCTGCTTAGCAACGAGAAAACCCTTTGTGTGTATCAGCATTAAACAACATAACAATATGACTTTGACCCAAAACATCTCACAGGCCACCAACTGTTGAGTCTTGAATGGACTTAGAAGGGACTGTGTGGCACAGTTTCCTGCCTGGAGCAGAGACAACGGGGCATGGGCCCACGAGTTTTGATGGTTGCTGGGCATGAGGCTTGTTTGTATATTTCACTTCATGTTCCTTTTTGGTAAATATTCTTCCTGCTAAGGTTACTGACATGACAATAATGATAATTAGAAACAACATGAGTCTGGGAGTTTCTATGATCCTCAGGAAAAATGGTAAATACTATGACCTTCAGGACAGCTCCTAAGGCTGTGAGAAAGAATTCTGAAAACATGAGTACAAAATTATATAATTTCTCAGCTATGCAAAATATAAGGATGCAACATGAATTGTATGAGGGGTCTCATGGACCTTAAAAAACAAAGGCATCTGCACTTAAAAGCAAGTCTATCAGAAAGATACAAAGGCAGGTAGATTCCTGAATTCAAGGACAGCCTGAGACAGAGGTCCTGGCATGGTAGGAATGGTAACCTCAGGATGGGATCCCATCCAGTTAGCTTATTGTCTATGCTCACAAAGGCAGGCAGATCTCTGAATTAATTTGCAATGTTGTAAAAAATTGTACTTGTTGTCTTTTCCTATGAATCAAGGGGATAAGATCATAAAATGCTGATTTGTACAATAATCAAAAGGGAACCTGGACTAAATGACTGAATTGATACATAAATATATAAATTGGTCTGTGAAAGAGAGCTACCCAGAGAGAGCTGCTTAGAGAGTGAACACAGCTCTTTTAGAATTTTTCTAGCAGGATTCCTGACTTTGGTCAGAAAAATCCAAGAATATTTTTTTCTACTGGCTTTTCTGAGTTTGGTTAGAAAATCCAATAAATTTTTCTAGCAGCTTTTCTGACTTTTGTCAGAAAACCCATGAGCTATCCAGAGTTTTTAGAATTGTTTTGTAGCAAGAGAGAGCTGTCTTAAGCAGAGAGCTATCTGGAGAGCTATGTTGAGCTGAACACAGAGCCATCAGCTAGTATTCCATTATTTACTTTGAGTCATTTCTTCTGTTGCTCACAAACACTCCTGTTTTCAGGAACCTCTTTCCAACCTAAAGCTGGTCCTTGACAATCATACTATCTTTAAAAAATAAAACAGAAAGATTATAAGAGCTACAACATATAGAAAATGCTATGAAATGTTGTATTTTTGACATATGATGTAACCATTGCAATCATGAACCCATACTTGTGGCTACATACCTACACATGCAGACAGGGAAGAGGGTAAGGGTCAGGATCATATGACCAATGGTCTCCTTTAGGTTAAGGAGTACAAATCTGAAATATAGCATGTTACTGGCTTACCATCACATCTTAAGGACTGATAAAAAGTAAAGTGTCCAGATTTGATTGACATGATATAAATGTTATTTATAAAGACTGACAGAAGGCAATGCACTGCTTAGTATGGGGAAAACTACAAACATCCAACAAAGATATTTTAAAGCACAAAGATTTTAAGGTGGTTTATGTCTATATGCCCAACATTTGGGAGGTGGGGACAGGAGGAACTCCAGGATTTAGAGGCTTTGAATAGAGAATGTAGTGAGTTTCCAGACAGCCTGAGCATGAGAGTCAGACCTTGTTTCAAAATAAGAACAAAAACCATACAGTTGAATAGTTTTCCTAGAGAAATCAGAGACAAAAAAATGTTTGCATTGCCATAAATGAGGGAAACAGTAAATCAAGAAAGGGGTTGACTTCAGTTCTATCTGAGAAAATCCTGGAGTATCTTGAGTAATTAATAAGGATGTCCAGGAAGGGAAAGCCTTTGCATCATGGTAGAGGTGAGAAATGGCTGCCAAAACAGCAGGTGTGCAGTTAGTAGCCTTTACTTGAAGGCCAGAACAAGGATTAAAAAGGGATCTCTGAGGGTAGACTACAGACCCTAGGGAGATGAGGAAAGACTAAGAAGTGACTGGAAAAGGCAAATCTAGAAAAAAAGAAAAAGAAAAAGAAAGGAAGGAAGGAAGGAAGGAAAGAAGGAAGGCAGGAATACAACATCATTTGTAGAAGTTAGAAAAGGATACCAAGGCTGAATAAAACAGCAAGCAGCATTGGAGGCCTGAGCAGCCAAGAAAGATAAGAATCCCAGACTATGGCCTTGACAGATGCAAGGGCATTTGTGATTAGTAATTCAGGGACACATAAACCATATGATGGAGGGTTGTGAGAAAATGAGAGGTGAGACAAGGGATCTGGAAAGGTTTTTTTTTTCAATTTTTTTTTTTTTTTTTTTTTTTTTGGCTAACAAGACCCTCCTCTGACACATGTGTGGCTAGGACCATGGGTCCCTCAATGTGTATTCTTTGATTGGTGATTCAGTCTCTGGGAGCATCAGGAGGTCAGGCCAGTGGACACTGTTGCTCCCTCCATGGGGCTGCCAACTCCCTCAGCTCCTTCAGTCCCCTCTCCAACTCCTCCATCTGGGACCTCATGCTCAGTCCAATGGTTGCTGTAAAGTGATTCATGGATATTCCGAACTTTTGGACTAATAGCCACTTATCAGTGAGTACATACCGTGTTCATTCTTTTGTGACTGAGTTACCTAGCTCAGGAGGATATTTTCAAGTTCCATCCATTTGCATGCGAATTTCATGAAGTCGTGTTTTTATTTTTTTTATTTATTTTTTTATTTTCATATTTTATTTACATTTCAAATGTTTCCCCCTTTCCAGATCTCCCCTTTGGAACCTCCCCATTCCCTCCGCCCTCCCCCTGCCTCTATGGGGATATTCTCCAACCCACCTCCCTACCACACCCCCCATGCACTCTCGTCTTCCCTCCTTGACATTCTCCTATACTGGGGGATATAACACCCTCAAGTCCAAGGGCCTCTCCTCCCCCTGAGGGTAACAAGACCCTCCTCAGCAGTCTTTGTGGCCTGCACTATGGGTCCCTCCATGTGTATTCTTTAGTTGGTGGATCAGTCTCCAGAAATATGGGGGGTCAGGCCAGTTGCCAGTGTTGCTACCTCCCTGGGGCTGCACACTCCCTCATATGCTTCAGTCCTTTCTCCAAGCCCTCCATCTGGGACCGTACTCAGTACTACTGTTCCTGCGAAGTGACTCTTGGGTATTTCAAACTTTTAGGCTAATAACCACTTACCAATGAGTACATACCATGTTCATTCTTTTGTGACTGCGTTACCTGGCTCAGAATGATGTTTTCAAGATCCATCCATTTGTCTACGAATTTCATGAAGTCATTGTTTTTAATAGCTGAGTAGTATTCCATTGTGTAAATGTACCACATTTTCTCTATCCATTCCTCTGTGGAGGGACATCTGGGTTGTTTCCAGTTTCTGGCTATTATAAATATGGCTGCTATTAACTTAGTGGACCATGTGTCTTTATTACATGTTGGAGCATCTTGGGTATATGCCCAGTAGTGGAATAGCTGGGTCCTCAGGTAGTATTATGTCCAATTTTCTGAGGGTCTGCCAAACTGATTTCCAGAGAGGTTGTATCAATTTGCATTCCCACCAGCAATGGAGGAGTGTTCCTCTTTCTCCACATCCTCTCCAACATCTGCAGTCACCTGAGTTTTTGATCTTAGCCATTCTGACTGGTGTGAGGTGGAATTTCAGGGTTGTTTTGATTTGCATTTCCCTGATGACTAAGGATGTTGAACATTTCTTTAGGTGCTTCTCAGCCAATCAAGTTTCCTCACTTGAAAATTCTCTGTTTAGCTCTGTAGCCCATTTTTTGATAGGGTTCTTTGGATCTCTGGAGTCTAACATCTTGAGTTCTTTGTATATATTGGATATTAGCCCTCTATTGGATGTAGAATTGGTAAAGATCTTTTCCCAGTCTGTGGGTTGCTGTTTTGTCCTATTTACAGTGTCCTTTGCCTTACAGAAGCTTTGTAATTTCACAAGGTACCATTTGTGGATTCTTGATCTTAGAGCATAAGCCATTGGTGTTCTGTTTAGGAACTTTTCCTCTGTGCCCATGTGTTGGAGACTTTTCCCCACTTTCTCTTCTATTAGATTCAGTGTATCTGGTTTTATGTGGAGGTCCGTGATCCACTTGGATTTGAGTTTTGTACAGGGAGATAGGAATGGATCAATTCCCTTTCTTCTACATGCAGACCACCAGTTGAACCAGCACCATTTGTTGAAAATGCTGTCTTTTTTCCAGTGGATGGTTTTAGCTCCTTTGTCAAAGATCAAGTGACCCTAAGTGTGTGGGTTCAATTCTGGGTCTTCAATTCTATTCCACTGATCTACCTGCCTGTAGCTGTACCAACACCATGCAGTACTACTTTGTAGTACAGCTTGAGGTCAGGGATGCTGATTCCCCCAGAAGTCCTTTTATTGTTGAGAATAGTGTTTGCTATCCTGGCTTTTTTTTATTCCATATGAATTTGAGAATTGCTCTTTCTACGTCTATGAAGAATTGAGTTGGGATTTTGATGGGGATTGCGTTGAATCTGTAGATTGCTTCCTGAAGGATGGCCTTTTTCACTATATTAATCCTGCCAATCCATGAGCATGGGAGATCTTTCAGTCTTCTGAGGTCTTCTTTGATGTCTTTCTTCAGAGACTTGAAGTTTTTGTCATACATATTTTTCACTTGTTTGGTTAGAGTCACACCAAGATAATTTTATTGTTTGTGACAAATGTGAAGGGTGTTATTTCCCTAATTTCTTTCTCAGCCTGTTTATCCTTCGAATATAGGAAGGCTACTGATTTGCTTGAGTTAATTTTGTATCCAGCCACTTTGCTGAAGGTGTTTATCAGCTGTAGCAGATCTCTGGTGGAGTTTTTCGGGTCACTTAAGTATACCATCATATCATCTGCAAATAGGTATATTTTGATTTCTTCCTTTCCAATTTGTATCCCTTTGATTTCCTTTTGTTGTCTGATTGCTCTAGCTAGAACTTCAAGTATTATGTTGAATAGATAGGGAGAGAGAGGGCAGCCTTGTGTAGTCCCTGATTTTAGTGGGATTGCTTCAAGTTTCTCTCCATTTAGTTTGATGTTGGCCACTGGTTTGCTGTATATTGCTTTTACTAAGTTTAGGTATGGTCCTTGAATTCTTGATCTTTCCAAGACTTTTATCATGAAGGGATGTTGAATTTTGTCAAATGCTTTTTCAGCATCTAACGAGATGACCATGTGGTTTTTTTTTCCTCTAAGTTTGTTTATGTAGTGGATTACATTAATGGATTTCCGGATATTGAACCATCCTTGCATCCCTGAGATGAAGCCTACTTGATCATGGTGAATGATTGTCTTGATGTGTTCTTGGATTCGGTTTGCAAGAATTTCTTTGAGTATTTTTTCATCGATATTCATAAGGGAAATTGGTCTGAAGTTTTCTTTTATTGTTGGGTCTTTGTGAGGTTTTGATAACAGAGTAACAGTGGCCACATAGAATGAATTGGGTAGCGTTCCTTCTGTTTCTATTTTGTGGAATAGATTAAAGATTATTGGTATTAGGTCTTCTTTGAAGGTCTGGGATTATTTCAATCTTCTTATATCTGTTGAGGTTTGTTTTGTGACCAATTATATGATCAGTTTTGGAGAAGGTACCATGAAGTGCTGAGAAGAAGGTATATTCTTTTGATGCAGGATGAAATGTTCTATAGATATCTGTTAAATCCATTTGGTTCATAGTATCTGTTAGTTTCACTGTGTCTCTGTTTAGGTTATGTTTCCAAGATCTGTCCATTGTTGATAGTGAGGTGTTGAAGTCTCCCACAATTATTGTGTGAGGTGCAATGTGTGCTTTGTGTTTTAGTAGAGTTTGTTTTTTTTATGAAAGTGGGAGCTCTTGCATTCGTGGCATAGATGTTCAGAATTGAGAGTTCTTCTTGGTAGATTTTTCCTTTGATGTGTAAGAAATGTCCTTCCTCGTCCTTTTTGATGAATGTTGGTTGAAAGTCAATTTTGTCCGATATTAGAATGGCTACTGCAGCCTGTTTCTTGGGGCCATTTGCTTGGAAAATTGTTTTCCAGCCCTTTACTCTGAGGTAGTGTTTGGCTTTAATACGGAGATGCGTTTCCTGGATGCAGCAAAATGCTGGGTCCTGTTTATGGATCCAGTCAGTCAATCTATGTCTTTTTATTGGGGAGTTGAGACCATTGAAGGTAAGAGATATTAAAGAATAGTGATTGTTATTTCCTGTTATTTTTGATGTTGTTAATATTGTTTGTGTGGCTATCTTCTTTTGAGTTTGTTGAAAGATTACTTTCTTTCTTTTTCTTGAGTGTAGTTTCCCTCCTTGAGTTGGCATTTTCCATGTATTATTCTTTGTAGGGCTGGGTTTGTGGAAACATACTGTGCAAATTTGGATTTGTCATAGAATATTTTGGTTTCACTATCCATGATTATTGAGAATTTTGCTGGGTATAGCAGCCTGGGCCAGCATTTATGTTCTCTTGGAGTCTGTATGAGATCTGCCCAGGATCTTCTAGCTTTCATAATCTCTGGTGAGAAGTCTGGTGTAATTCTGATAAATCTGCCTTTTTATATTACTTGCCCTTTTCCCCTTAGTGCTTTTATTATTCTTTCCTTATTTTGTGTATTTGGTGTTTTGACTGTAATGTGACGGGAGGAATTTCTTTTCTGGTCCAGTCTATTTGGAGTTCTGTAGGGTTCTTGTATATTTATTTTCATCTCTTTCTTTAGGTTAGGGAAGTTTTCTCCTATAATTTTGTTGAAGATATTTTCTGGTCCTTTCTGTTGGGAGTCTTCACTCTCTTCTATACCTATTATCCTCAGGTTCTGTCTTCTCATTGCATCCTGGATATCTTGGATGTTTTGGTTTAGGAGCTTTTTGCATTTTGTGTTTTCTTTGACTGTTGTATCCATGTTTTCTATGGTATCTTCCGCACCTGAGATTCTCTCTTCCATCTTTTGTATTCTGTTGGTGATGCTTGCATCTATGACTCCTGATTTCTTTACTATGATCTCTAATTCCAGGGTTGTCTCCCCTTCTGATTTCTTTATTGTTTCTATTTCTGTTTTTAATTCCTGAATGGTTTTGTTCATTTGATTGTGCTTTCCTGTATTTCTGCCGGTTTGATTGTGTTTTCCTGTAATTCTTCAAGGGATTTTTGTGTGTCCTTTTTAAGGGCTTCCAGTTGTTTATCTGTGTTCTCTTGTATTTCTTTAAGGGAGTTATTTATTTCCTTCTTAAAATCTTCTATCATCCTCTTGATAAGTGATTTTAAGTCTGAGTCTTCCTTTTCTGGTGTGTTGGGGTATCCAGGGCTGGCTGTGGTGGGAGAGCTGGGTTCAGCTGAAGCCAAGTAGTCTTGGTTTCTGTTCTTTGTGTTCTTGCCCTTGCCTTTCGCCATCTGGTTATCTCTGGAGTTAGCTGGTCTTTCTCTCTCTGACTGTGGCTTGTCTTTCCTTCAAGCTCAGATGTCAATATTCCTGGGAGACCAGTTCTCTCTTCCAGCTGTTCTTCAGACCCTGCGTCTGGAGTCCTCCTGTTGCTGGCTCCTCAGCACAAGTGGGTGAGTAGCTTTCTCCCTGAGCTACTTGATATGGAGAGGCCTGTTAGCCCAGGCAGGGTTTCTGGCCACAGGTGGAAGCAGGCAGGCTCTTACCTCCCAGCTGTTCCTCTGTCCCTGCCTCTGGAGCCCCGAAGTCATGTTTTTAATAGCTGAGTAGTATTGAATTGTGTAAATGTACCACATTTTCTGTATCCATTCCTCTGTTGAGGGACATCTGGGTTGTTTCTAGTTTCTGGCTATTATAAATATGGCTGCTATGAACATAGTGGGGCATGTGTCTTTATTACATGTTGGAGCATCTTCTGGGTATATGCCCAGGAGTAGAATAGCTGGGTCCTCACGTAGTATTATGTCTAATACATCCTCGCCAATATCTGGTGTCACCTGAGATATTGATCTAGCCATTCTGACTGGTGTGAGGTGGAATCTCAGCATTGTTTTGATTTGCCTTTCCCTGATGACTAAGGATGTTAAACATTTCTTTAGGTGCTTCTCAGCCCTATGAGTTTCATCAGTTGAGAATTCTGTTTAGCTCTGATCCCCATTTTTTGATAGGGTTATTTGGATCTTCGGAGTCTAGCATCTTGAGTTCTTTGTATACTTTGGATATTAGCCCTCTATGGGATGTAGGATTGGTAAAGATCTTTTCCCAATCTGTAGGTTGCCATTTTGCCCTATTTACAGTGTCCTTTGCCTTACAGAAGCTTTGTAAATTTATGAGGTCCCATTTGTTGATTCTTGATCTTAGAGCACAAGCCATTGGTGTTCTGTTCAGGAACATTTCCCCTGTGGCCCTGTGTTCGAGACTTTTCCCCACTTTCTCTTCTATTAGATTCAGTGTATCTGGTTTTATGTGGAGGTCCTTGATCCACTTGGACTTGAGCTTTGTACAGGGAGATAGGAATGGATCAATTTGCAATCTTCTACATGTAGACTACCTGTTGAACCAGCACCATTTGTTGAAAATGCTGTATTTTTTCCCCACTGGACAGTTTTAGTTCCTTTGTCAAAGATCAAGTGACCATAAGTGTGTGGGTTCATCTCTCAGTCTTCAATTCTATTACATTGATCTATCTGTCTTTCACTGTACCAATACCATGATGGTTTTATCAGTACTGCTCTGTAGTACAGCTTGAGGTCAGGGAGGCTGATTCCCTCAGAAGTCCTTTTAGTGTTGAGAATAGTTTTTGCTATCCTGGGTTTTTTGTTATTCCATATGAATTTGAGAATTACTCTTTCTAAGTCTATGATGAATTGAGTTGGGATTTTGATGGGGATTGCATTGAATCTGTAGATTGCTTTTGTCAGGATGGCCATTTTAACTATATTAATCCTGCCAATCCATGAGCATGGGAGATCTTTCCATCTTCTGAGGTCGTCTTCAATTTCTTTCTTCAGAGACTTGAAGTTCTTGTCATACAGATCTTTCACTTGTTTGGTTAGTCACACCAATATACTTTATATTGTTTGTGACAATTGTGAAGGGTGTCATTTCCCTAATTTCTTTCTCAGCCTGTTTATCCTTTGAGTGTAGGAAGGCTACTGATTTGCTAGAGTTAATTTTGTATCCACCCACTTTGCTGAAGGTGTTTATCCGCTGTAGTAGATCTCTGGTGGAGTTTTTCGGGTCACTTAAGTATACCATCATATCATCTGCAAATAGTGATATTTTGGTTTCATTTTTTTTTCCAATTTGTATCCCTTCGTCTTTCTTTTGTTGTCTAATTATTCTAGCTAGAACTTCAAGTACTATGTTGAATAGATAGGGAGATAGATGACAGCTTTGCCTAGTCCCTGATTTTAGTGGGATTTCTTCGAGTTTCTCTCCATTTAGTTTGATGTTGGCCACTGCTTGGCTGTATATTGCTTTTACTATGTTTAGGTATGGTCCTTGAATTCCTGATCTTTCCAAGACATTTATCATCACGGGATGTTGAATTTTGTCAAATGGCTTTTCAGCATCTAATGAAAAGACCATGTGTATTTTTCCTCTGAGTTTGTTTACGTAGTGGATTACATTGATGTATTTCTGGGTATTGAACCATCCCTGCATCCCTGGGATAAAGCCTACTTGATCATGGTGAATGATCGTTGTGATGTGTTCTTGGATTTGGTTTGCAAGAATTTTATTGAGTATTTTTGCATCGATATTCATAAGGGAAATTGGTCTGAAGTTTTCTTTTATTGTTGGGTCTTTGTGAGGTTTTGGTATTAGTGTAACTGTGGCCTCATAGAATGAATTGGGTAGTGTTCCTTCTGTTTCTATTTTGTGGAATAGATTGAAGAGTATTGGTATTAGGTCTTCTTTGAAGGTCTGATAGAATTCTGAACCCATCTGGTCCTGGGTTTTTTTTGGTTGGGAGACTTTTAATGACTGTTTCCCTTTCTTTAGGAGTTATGGGACTGTTTAGATGGTTTATCTGATCCTGACATAACTTTGGTATTTGGTAACTGTCTAGAAACTTGTCCATTTCATCCAGATTTTCCAATTTTGTTGAGTACAGACTTTTGTAGTAGGATCTGAGGATTTTTTGAATTCTTTTGGAATCTATTGTTATATCTCCCTTTTCATTTCTAATTTTCTTAATTTGTATACTGTCTCTGTGCCCTCTGGTTAGTCTGGCTAAGGGCCTATCTATCTTGTTGATTTTCTCCGAGAACTAGCCCCTGGTTTTGTTGATTCTTCGTATAGTTCTTTTTCTCTCTACTTGGTTGATTTCAGCCCTTACATTGATTATTTCCTTCCTTCTCCTCCTCTTGGGTGTATTAATTTCCTTTTGTTCTAGAGCTTTTAGGTGTGCTGTTAAGCTGTTAATATATGCTCTCTCCAGTTTCTTTTTGGAGGAACTAAGAGCTATGAGTTTTCCTTTTAACCCTGCTTTCACTGTGTCCCATATGTTTGGGTATGTTTTACTTTCATTTTCTTTAAATTCTAGGAAGTCTTTAATTTCTTTCTTTCTTTCTTCCTTGACCAAGTTATCACTGAGTACAGTGTTGTTCAGCTTCCATGTGTATGTGGGCTTTCTGTTGTTGTTTTTGCCATTGTTTTGTAGCTTTATTCCATAGTGATCTGATAGGAGGCATGGCATTATTTCAATCTTCTTACATTTGTTGACGTTTATTTTGTGAGCAAGCATATGATCAATTTTGGAGAAGTTGCGTGAGGTGCTGGGAAAAAGTTGTATTCTTTTGATTTAGAATGAAATGATTTATAGATATTTGTTAAATTCATTTGGTTTATTACATCTGTTAGTTTCACTGTGTCTCTGTTTAAGTTGTGTTTCCAAAATCTGTCCATTGATTATAATAGGGTGTCACTCTATCATTGTGTGAGATGCAATGTGTGCTTTGAGCTTTAGTAAAGTTTCTTTTATGAATGTGGGTGCCCTTTCATTCAGAGCATATATGTTCAAAATTGAGTGTTCTTCTTGGTAGATTTTTCCCTTGATGTGTATGAAGTGTCCTTCCTTATCTATTTTGATCACTTTTGTTTGAAAGTTGATTTTTTTCCAATATTAGAATGCCTACTTCAGTCTGTTTCTTGTTTTACAGTCCTTTACTCTGAGGCAGTGTTTTTCTTTCTCACGAAATTGCGTTTCCTGGATGCAGGAAAATGCTGGGTTCTGTCTATGTATCCAGTCTGTCAGTCTATGTCTTTTTGTTGAGGAATTGAGTCCATTGATGTTGAGATATTATTGAATAGTGATTTTTGTTTCCTGTTATTTCTTATGTTATTTTTATGTTTGTGTGGCTATCTCATTTTGAGATGGTTGAAAGATTACTTTTTTGCTTTTTCTAGGGTGTAGTTTCCCTCCCTGAGTTAGCATTTTCCATCTGTTATTCTTTGTATGGTTGGGTTTGTGGAAATAAAATGTGCAAATTTGGTTTTGTCATAGAATATTTTGGTTTTGCCGTCTATGATAATTGAGAATTTTGCTAGGTTTAGCAGCCTGGGCTGTCATTTATGTTCTCTTAGAGTCTGTATGAGATTTTCCCAGGATCTTCTAGCTTTCATAGTCTCTGGTGAGAAAGTCTGTTGTAATTCTGATAGGTCTGCCTCTAAATGTTACTTGACCTTTCCCCCTTCTTTTTCTTTCTTTTTTTTTTTTTCTTTTTCAAGACAGGGTTTCTCTGTGTAGCCCTGGCTGTCCTGGAACTCACTCTGTAGACCAGGCTGGCCTCAAACTCAGAAATCCTCCTGCCTCTGCCTCCCAAGTGCTGGGATTAAAGGGGTGCGCCACCACTGCCTGGTTCCCCTTCTTTTTATATTCTTTCCTTATTTTGTGTATTTGGTGTTTTGTCTATAATGTGATGGGAGGAATTTCTTTTCTGATCCTATCTATTTGGAGTTCTGTAGGCTTCTTATATATTTATGCTCATCTCTTTCTTTAGGTTAGGGAAGTTTTCTTCTATAATTTTTGTGAAGATATTTAGTGTTTCTTTAAATTGGGAATCTTCACTCTCTTCTATACCAATTATCTTCAGGTTCTGTGTTCTCATTGTATTCTGGATATCCTGGATGTTTTGGGTTAGGAACTTTTTGCATTTTGCATTTTCTTTGACTGTTGTGTCAATGTTTTCTAAGGTGTCTTCCGCACATGAGATTCTCTCTTCTACCTCTTTTATTCTGTTAGTGATGCTTGCATCTATGACTCCTGATCTATTTCCTAGGTTTTCTAACTCCAGGGTTGTCTCCCTTTGTGATTTCTTTATTGTTTCTATTTCTATTTTTAGTTCCTGGCTGGTTTTGTTTTTCATTTCCTTTGTCTATTTGATTGTGTTTTCCTGTAATTCTTTAAGGGATTTTTGTGTTTCCTCTTTAAGGGCTTCTAGTTGTTTACCTGTGTTCTCTGGTATTTCTTTATGGGAGTTATTTATTTTCTCCTTAAAATCTTCTATTATCCTCATGAGATGTGAATTTAAATCTGAGTCTTGCTTTTCTGCTGTGTTGGGGTATCCAGGGTTTTCTGTGTTAGGAGAGCTGGGTTATGATGATGCCAAGTAGCCTTGGTTCCTGTTCCTTGTGTTTTTGCCCTTGCCTTTTGCCATCTGGTTTTCTCTGGCATTAGCTGGTCTTACTCTCTCTGACTGTGGCTTGTCTTTCTTGCAAGTCTAGGTGTCAATACTCCTTGAAGACCAATTCTCTCTGAGATGAATTTGGGTTTAGAGAGCTGTGGTACAGGGTCTTCCCTGGGGTGCAGACAGAAACAAGAAGGATCTAATCCCCAGCTGTCCCTTGTTTCCTGGGTCCTGATGACTCTACAAGGGTCCCTTTTGGTCCAGTGAATTTGAAAAGAAGTGATGGTCTTGCCTATGCTTGAAAGTGTGTTGGCATTCCTGGTATATCAACTCTCTCCTTGCATCATTTGAGTATGGAGCCCTGTGTCACAGAATTCACTCCCTGGCCACCGAGAGAAACCAGAAGCCCACTCCTCAGTCTCTTTGTCCTGGATATTCCAGGTGGGTCCCTCTGATCAGACAGGCTTGCCCACACTCCTGGGAGGCTAGTTTTCTCCCAGTGCTATTTGGGTATGGAGTCCTGGTGGCCCATGCAGAGGTCTCCCGCCACAGATGGGAACAGGAAGCTCTAAATAGTAAGTTTAAAGGCAGGTTTGATTATGTAGAAAGATTGATCCTGTTTTTAAAGAAAGAAAGAGAGAAAGAAAAAAAAAGAAATGAGATAAATAGAACCAAACCAAAACACACACACACACACACACACACACACACACGAATGGGGGAAACAGTGCATGGGAAGAACTGGCCTAGTGTGTCTCAAAAGGCACCCTTTCAGTCCTGTATAAATTTGGGTTTGCTGGCCCCTGCCTATAATCATAGTAATCAGCAGGTGGTAAGAGGAACATCAGATTATCTTCTAAAAAAAAAAAAATTATTTTTTTTACCAAAGTGAAAGCATTTAAAACAAATCACTATAAAAACTTACTCCTGGAAATAAAATACAAATGGAAATTTTTAACTTTTCCATTGCTCTTTTAATTTGCTCTAACTCTGTATTTAATCTTCCAGAAGGGGCCTGGCTTCAGTGGTGGCAGTAAAGGTCAGAAAGTAACAATAAACCCCAGGTGGCTAAGTGGTTTTGAAAAGGAGACCTAAATAATAAAGTACAGACATCTCTGCCTCCATCCCTGCACACCCTGTTTTGTTGTGATGTTCCCTTAATTGTTCCTGTTCATTGCCCTGCTAAGTGAATCAGTCAGTCAAATACTTTCACTTAGAGAACAGCTCCCGGTTACACAGTTTTTGGGTGCCTGAGGGGGTTGGCCTGAGTCTAGCCCTTGTTCACTATGTTGTTCGGATGGGACAACGGGGACTGTTTGTGCCACTCTGGAGAAGTGGTGGGTACTCTGCTCTGTCGTGTGTGGGTGAGTGTCCCCCTGAGTGAGGGAGGACCCTCTGGAGAGACTGGGTCAGTGAGTGTGGTAGCATATGAATGATTGTATTGGTTTGCTTGGATGATCAAGACTGTTGTTTGGCGACACCTGGTGGTGACAAGTTTCTCTAACACTCCTGTTCCTCAGACAAGGACAGGAAGTCCCTACCTTGAGCTGGCCTAAGTTATTGGAGTCCCAGGAAGCCAGCATGTGCCTCTTGTGTCCTGGAGATGGTGTCATGTTTGGGTATGTTCACTCTAAGAGGCTGTACTGAAAGATCTATGTGGGGAATGTTAGTTGCTGTGCTCCCTGTTGAGACAAATGTGGCACTTGATCAGGTCAACTAGACAGCTTAAGTCCTGCCCTGGAATTTTATTTTTTCCCTATCCCCTCCTTTTCTCCATGCCCCCGGAGGCAGGGCTCTGGATTTCTGAGGCCAAGAGGATAATGTGGCCCAGGCTTCCAAGCCATTGGGGCCCAGCCCAGTCTCCCTGGAACTTCAGAGTCTTTTTATTCTTTAAGTTTTCTCCAGGAGCTTCTTGGTCCCCGGAACAAGGGCTCTAGATTTTTGAGGCGGAGATAAGGTTGTGGCCAGGGCATTATAGCACAGCCCTGTGCATCTACCTATACTCGTGGCTATAATGTCATGTGACTTTTCTTTTGAGGTCCATTCTCCTGTTCATTGGGACTTTTGTGGGGCACTGTACCAGGCATGACTACCAGGTATACCATGTGGCCTGTGAATTTCCTCCTTGTTATTATTTTGATCTTTGCAATCTGTCAATATTGTACCTGGAGATATATGATGGCACACTGTTCTCTGGTTGGTGCTATTAAAGGATAGGACCCTTCAAGTCTATTGGATTATCTGGCCACTTGCATTTAGCTCTTGGGTCTCATAGTGCCTGAAGCTACAACTGCACATACCACATATTTCTTATTTCACGTGCTTCCATTGATCTTTGGGTGGCTTGTGACAACGGGGCCCTGTTCATTGTTTTTGTATCAGGCATACCCAATTTCCTTGTGTTTTTTGTCAACTGTCACATCGGGTGGAATGGTGGACCCGGGGGTGATGAGACACCTAATTTGTGTTAGTGTTTCCTGGTGCTCCTCCAAGTCTTTCAGGAGTTCTCGAACCTCCATTAGTCTGTGTCTGTTGTGTCCCAGTCTTTCTGCCACATGCCTCTGTAGTACATTACTTTTTTCCCTGCTCACACTGTTGCTTCCTGGGGGTTTAAGCAGGAGATTTTTTTTTTTAAATACCTCCACATTTTGCTGCCCCCAAGCAAGTGTGGTTTTTCTTCATGCTTGTATAGCAAAGCCTGCTTACCCTGCTTGTCATTGGTCAATGTAAGTATGTGGTTTTGTTTTTTGTTTTTGTTTTTGTGGAGTACCCAAATCTCTACTAGTCTCTGCTTGGTGTTTCTCAGTTTTTCTGTCACATGCCTCCTGAGTGCACTACTTTGCCCTCCTCACACTTTTGCTTTCTTGGAGGTATACAGGAAAGTGGTTGGTTTTTGTTGTTGTTATTGTTTTCTGTTTTTGTGCCTAAAGCCTTTTTGCTGCCACAAGCAGCATGGTTCTCTATGCTTGTCCTGCAAGGTCTGCTTCCCCTGCTTGACATTAGTCACTGTGAGTTTTTTTTTCCCTGGTAGTTTGTCTGACTTTCTCCTTTATTCTTAGTATGCTCACTCATTGTGCTCGCTTTCATACACAGCTTGCTTGTTTTGCCCTCTTAAGATCACCCTTGTTGTCCTTATTGCATATGCTGTTCTAGCTTTTGCTGGATCCATGTTGTGGTCTTTGGGCTCTGGCCTTAGCTGAACAAAGGCAGGGATGGACATTCACGGATAATGATCATTCATTGTGAATGGTGGTGGCAATGGGCTCCCAGTCCACCTGTCTCCCATCTCCAGGTGCCTTCTGCTCTTGTCCCTGTGCATGATGTATGCTCAACCTGTATGGTATCACCTCACCCTTTCCTGAACTGCATTCCTACGGCTGGTGGAAAGCAAAAATCCTCCCCTCCTCGGGGTCAGGATTGATTTCTCTTATAGGTGTGGCTTTTCTGTAACTTCGGTGGACTGGCGAGTTGTCAGGTGTTGAGACCCATTGCCACTCAAGGGTCTCTGTTGCTGACATTGGCATACATAGTCTCTCGTGGTGAATCGTCTCAGGATCCCCGAAGACTGTCAGTTTGGGTTGCTTCTCTTCTCCTGGCTAATCCTCCACTCTGCATCCATTGTGGCTAATGATCTGATGCTCCTGATGCCATGAAGCAAGGGTGGCAGAGTTGGGGCCAGGTGGGCAGGCACATGGGAGGGTGTATATGAGCATGCAGATATGTGACACCCCTTGGGGTTTGGTTGTTGATACTCTTGTTTCCTTCCATCCAACTTTGCCCATGTATTGGACCCATGCTCCTCTTTTTACTGTCCCAGCTTCACTTACACTCTTCCCAGGTTGATCCTGCCAGTAGCATATGTTTGTCTCAAAGATTAAGCCATGCAAGTCTATGTACATATTGCTGTTACAGTGAAACTGCAGATGGCTCATTAAATCAAATGCTATTCCTTTGGTTGCTCATTCCTCTCCTACTTGGATAACTGTGGTAATTCATGCTAATACATGCAGATGATGTTGACTTCCCTCCATGGAAGGATGTGTGCATTTATCAGATCAAACCAACCAGGTACAATACCTCCTGGCTCTGGCCATCAGGCAGGCACTGCTGGATTTTGATGACTCTAGATAACCTCCAGCAGATTGCACACCTGCTGCAGCATAGATGAACCATTCAAATGTCTGCACCAATCAACTTTGGATGGAAGTCCCATGCTTACAATTGTCACCATCAGTGATGGGGAGTCAGGGTTCGATTCCAAAATGGGTGCTTGAGAAACAACTACCACATCCAAGGAAGGCAGCAGGTGCACATATCACAACTCTTGACCTGGGGAGTTACTGGTGAAAAATATTGAGACAGGATTCTTTAAAGACCCTGTAATTGGAATGAGTCTACTTTAAATCCTTTAATGAGGATCCACTGGAGGGCAAGTCTGGTACCAGCAGCCTTGGTAATTCCAGCTCCAATAGCATATATTAAAGTTGCTGCAGTTAAAAAGCTCCTAGTTGGATCTTGGGAGGAGGCAGGTGGTCTACCTCAAGGGGAGTCACTGCCTGTCCCTGACCCTTGCCTCTTAGTGCTCCCTTGATGCTCTTAGCTGAGTGTCCTGCTTGGCCAGAAGCATTTACTTTGAAAAAATTAGAGTGTTCAAAGCAGGCCATCGCCACCTGGATATCACAGCTAGGAATAATGGAATAGGATCACGGTTCTATTTTGTTGGTTTTCAGAACTGAGGCCATGTATTGCATCGCTAGAGGTGAAATTCTTACCTCTACAAGAAGGACCAGAGGAAAAGCATTTGCCAAGAATGTTTTCATTAATCAAGAACGAGAATAGGAGGCCCAGCAGTGGTGGTACATGCCTTTAACCCAGCACTCAGGAGGCAGAGACAGGCGCATTTCTGAGTTTGAGGCCAACCTGGTCTACAGAGTGAGTTCCAGGGCAGCCAGGGCTACACAGAGAAACCCTGACTCAAAACAAACAAACAAACAAACAAACGAATGATAATCGGAGGTTTGTATTCCTATGACCCACTGGGCAGCTTCCAGGAAACCAAAGTCTTTGAGTTTCACAGGGAGTATGGTTGCAAAGCTGAAACTTAAAGGAATTGGTGGAAGGGCACCAACAGAAGTGGAACCTGCTGCTTAATTTGACACAACACAGGAAACCTCACCTGGCCTGGACACGGACAGGATTGACAGATTGATAACTCTTTCTTGATTCTGTGGGTGGTGGTGCATGGCTGTTCTTAGTTGGTGGAGTGACCTGTCTGGTTAATTCCAATAACAAACAAGACTCTGGAATGCTAACTAGTTACTTGGCCCCTGAGCAGTCAGAGGCTCCCAACTTCTTAGAGGGACAAGTGGCGTGCAGCCACCCGAGATTGAGCAATAATAGGTATGTGATGTCCTTAGATGTCCGGGGCTGCACGCGTGCTACACTGACTGGCTCAGCGTATGCCTACCCTACCGCAGCAGGCTTGAGTAACCCACTAAACCCCATTCATGATGGGGATCAGGGATTGCAATTATTCTCCATGAACAAGGAATTCCCAGTAAGTGCCAGTCATGAGCTTGTGTTGATTAAGTTCCTGCCCTTTGTACACACTGCCTGTCAATGAGGCCCTGGGCTCAGCCCACAGCCATGGCAGAATGCCAAGAAGACAGTCAAATTTGACTATCTAGAGGAAGTAAAAGTAGTAACAAGGTTTCCATGGGTGAACCTGGGGAAGGAAGGATCATTAACAGGGGTGTTGGGGGGGTATGTCCCAAGCACACTCTCTTGCTGGTCTTCTGTTCTCTCTGAGAGGCACGTCCAGGGTAATTCCAGCTCCAATAGTGTATATTAAAGTTCTGTAGTTAAAAAGTTTGTAGTTGGATCTTGAAAGTGGATAGGTGCTCTGCCTTGAGGCAAGTCACCACCTGTCACTGTCCCTTGCCTCAAAGTGCCCCCTAGATGCTCTTACCTGAATGTTCTGTGAGACACGAAGCTTTTATTTAAAAAAAAATTAGAATATTCAAAGCAAGCCCCAGCTGACTGGATACTACAGCTAGGGATAATGGAATAGAACTGCTGTTCTATTTTGTTAGTTTTAGGAACTGAGGTTATAAATTAGAGGGACAGTCAGGGGCATTCGTATTGTGCTACTAGAGGTGAAATTATTGGCCAGAGTGAAAGCATTTTCCAAGAACATTTTCATTAATCAAGAACAAATGTTGGAGGTTCGAAGACATTCAGATGTGATAATATTGTAGTCACATTATCCCCATGACCCTCAGGGCAGGTTATAAGAAACCAAAGTCTTTCAGTTCCATGGGAGTATAGTTGTAAAGCTAAAACTTAAAGTAGTTGATGAAGGAGCACCACAAGGACTAGAGCCTGTGTTTGATTTGACTCAAGAAGGGAAACCTCATCTTGCCTGGACACGGACAGGATTGACAGGTTGATAACTCATTCTCAATTATGTGCGTGGTGGTGCATGGCCGTTTGTAGTTGGTGGAGCAATTTGGTTAATTCCAATAACAAATGAGACTCTGGCATGCTAACTAGTTACATGACACCCAAATGGCCAGTGACTCCCAACTTCTTAGAGGGACAAGTGGCATTCAGCCACCCCATATTAAGTTCTCTTAGATGTCCAGGGCTACAGGCGCTCTACAATGGCTCAGAGTGTGTGTACTCTGCAGGTGTGGGTGACCTGTTGAACCTTATTTGTGATGGGGAATGGGGATTGCAATGATTCTCTATGATTGAGGAATTCCCAGTAAGTGTGGGTCATAAGCTTGCATTGATTAAATCCCTGCCCTTTGTACTACCATTGAATGGCTTAGTGAGGCACTCAGATTGGCCCCTCTGGTGATGGCCCACAGCCCTGGCAGAGTACTGAGAAGATGGTTGAATTTGACTATCTGGAGGAAATGGAATTTGTAACAAGTTTTATGTATGTGAACCTGTGGTAAGATCCTAAATGAGAGACAGCAGGCATCAATTGTCATTCATCAGGTCTGCCACCATCTGTCCCCAGTTTGCCCTTTTCTTATTGCTGGGAGGCATGCCCTAGGAGCATTGGCATTCTGAGTGAAGAAGTAGGCCTGGTCTGGTCCATCCACGGACCTATATCAGTCCACCTGCTCTGGTGATACATGGTGTGTGGGGCAGACAGTGTGTTTTTGTGCACTGTCCTGTCCACCTATATTCTTCATTATCTGCCTTCTTTACTACCACTGCCTGGCATCGAAGCTTGTTGATATCTGCATCTTTCCATGTCCAGCTTCTCCACTTCTGTCACAGGGGTGGCACACGTTCCTTTCTGTTTTCTGGCCTGGGTGTGCTAGTGGTTTTCCTGCACCTCTCCCTCAGTTAGCTTATGGGGGCAGAGCGGGTTTTATGTGGGTTGGTGCAATGTGTTGTCCAGTCACATTTCTACTGGGAGGTTTAAAGACCCAGGGGGCATCAGCATTTTTTGCCCAAGTGGTAGAGGGGAGAGAGCTCCAGGTCCTCTTAGCCTGGTTCTCTCAGACTCCAGACATTTTCTGATGCCACATCTGAGGCTGTGGTCTGTGTTGAAAGCCTCCCTCTTGGTGCTCTTGGAGCTTGCCACATGTGCCTGCCTTACCTGCTTTCCATGATGTGCTGGTGCCAGTTATGGAGCTCTGTGTTAGTAAAACCATGTCTATTTTCATGATCCTGACTGTTTTTTGTTGTTTTATTTTCTTGTTGATCTTTTGTGCTGAGAAGCTTGAGGCAAACTCTCTCTATATCCTCTCTTTCCAGAGGACAGGCAACTGTGCTGTCATTAACACTTGAGTTAAGAGTTACAAGATGAGGTTGTGCCTGTCCCTGTCTCACTTCCAACCTAAAGACCAATAAGACTCTTAGAACTGGGTCCCTTGGCTTTTTGCATTGATTAAGAATGCAGCTAACTGCAAGAATTAATGTGAATTGCAGGACACTTTGAACACACTTGTGGCCCCAGGTTCCTCCTGGGGTTATGCCTGTCTGAGCATAGCTTGTCCATCAATCAGTCCCTTATATGTGTGCTGCTATAAGGGTTTCCCACAGATGGAGATTTACTAGCAAGGTCTGTCCCAGGTCTTCCTTCTTCTGATGTTCAGACATAGGTGGAGTCAGTGTCCTGTGTGAGCCTTTTCACTTCTTCCTGCTCTCCCAACTTTTTCCTGCTTCTCTGTTTCATCCTGCTCACAATCATTTACATCTGTCTCACCTCTGCTTCCAGAGCTGCCTGCCTCTAGATGCATAGTCCATGTCTTCTAGGAACTTATCAAACCTAGACACATGGGGATTCGTTAGACTGTGTCTTGGGTGAGGTTCTTCAGAGGTGTTTTGGGCTGCCTATGGGCATCACCAAAGGCAGGTTGGTTGCCTCCTTTGGCCTTGGAAAGGAGAGGCACCCAAATGCTGTGGCCATCACAACACTGTCGTTGGCATACATGGAGAACACAGAGTAGAGAGGGAGAGTGACACGGCCATCTGTGAGAGGGGAGTCATAGCTCATTTTAATGACTGGTGGTGAACAAGGGAATGCTTGTCACCCTAGCCTTTGTGACCCTTGGAAGTTGACATTTGCCAATGTGCTCTTTTCCCTTCCTTGTTTTCCTTCATTATTCCCCCTGCAATGTCCCACCTCTCCCTCCAGGAGCATTGTTGAATGGCCCACACCCACAAAGTTAGTTGGGTCTTTTCCATGGCTGTGCTGTCAGCCTGAGCAAGTCACACCACTTTCTCTTTCTTCCCAGCCAGGGAGTAGCTCACTCTGGCACTGGCCCATGGAACACCACAGTATCCATCTGCTGATGGCAAAATTCACCTGGGGGACCTGGGAAGACTGCATGCCTCAACCCTGACACAGGTCCTATGCATGTCTTAAGAATGGCCTTCCAAGATAAATGTGTTGGTGCAGGGGGAAAAAATCCTTCTGCCATTTGTTCAGGTTCATAGGTATTACATTCCCATGCTGAGATCTATTGAAAGTCAGCCCTCGACACAAGAGTTTCTTTGTCTCTATGGCCAGAAAGGGTGCCACCCCCATGTCTATCATGCTAACCTGAAGTCCTGTGAAATTTGGTGATAAACCATTTGTAGATGGCCTGTTTGGGGGTCCAGGTTTTATACATAGCAGAGCAGCTCCCTTGCTGCAATCTTTTAAAAGTCAGGCCCCAACACAAGTATTTGTGTCTCTGAGCTTCTTGATGCTCACAGATGACAATGGGCAGTGTGGCTTTGAGTAGGCTTATTCCGTGTGAAGGTCAAATGCTTGCTTGTCCCACAGAGGCCCAAGTGAGTCCCCATGGAGTGTGGTGTTTGGGGATGGAAGGAGGGAAAATCTCTGTCTCTCCTTCATGCTGGTGACTGGCCAGTGTGACCTGCTTACACCTTCTCTCCTACCCAGAGGGATGGGTGTCTTGTTCCTTTCGATCTGGTAATCATGGTAGGTCTTGAGGGCAGAGGGTAAGTCTGGACTTGGAGGACTCCAGTTCTTTTGGTTCAGTTACCCCAACTCATCTCCATGTCTCATCTCTGGGGAATGGAGAGGTGTGGGAATCTGAGCCACCTGGACTCAGTGTCCATCTGGGTGGGACACATAGATCTCAGGTAGTAGGAATGGTCTACATTGAGCTCATTCCCCTCAACATACCATGGTACCTTGGTGCACGTTGGGTGGGGAAAATGCAGAAGAGTCTGGTGCTCTTTTCACGATCTCTGAGAAGAACCAGGGTAGAATAGTATTTTCCAGGGTTGGTAGTTCTTTTTCCTCTTTTTCGAATGCTGCTAGTTCCATTAGATATCCATTGGTCTGGCTCATTCTCCCCATTCATGAGGTCCACCAGTTAGCCACTTTTCCATTCCTTTCCTTTTTCTAAGAAGGAGGTCACCCAGTTGGCTGGTTGTTGTTTATGTCTTCCTTCATATCTAACATTAAGGTCATGGGACTGGTTGGTATTCTGGTCATCCTGCCACCTTGACTCCTGCTTGAGCAGTTGTCCTTTATATTAAAACCAAACTGGTTTTGAGACAATAGTACTCACTGATGTTAAATAGAGTGTAAGCAATAAAGGTGGACTGAGTTTTTATTAAGTAATGATTACTTATTAACAAATATAAAAAGATGCCAACCAGCAGACTTTCTTTTTTTTCTTCATTTTTAGTGTGTGTGTCTATACGAAAAGAAGTTGATCAGTTGGCCTATTTTCTTTTTTTAAATAAGGAGAGAAGGTTGACCAGTTGGCTGAATTTCGCTTGCTTGCTTGCTTGCTTGCTTTCTTTCTTTCTTTCTTTCTTTCTTTCTTTCTTTCTTTCTTTCTTTCTTTCTT
>JADRCH010000093.1:56553-87581 GCA_019843965.1 Rhynchomys soricoides | reverse complement strand
CTTTCTTTCTTTCTTTCTTTCTTTCTTTCTTTCTTTCTTTCTTTCTTGGTTTTCTTTTGCTTTTTGGTTTTGTTTTGTTTTTTTTTTGGTTTTGATTAGACTGCAAGGGTTCAGAATTAATAAGATCAATGAATGTTAGAGTGAGATCGGCCAGTGTTAATTTTTGTAATCATTTTCTTATTACAATAAAAGGAGGTTGAACAGTAGATCTTTTTTCTCTCTTTCTCTTTAATGTTTGTGGTGTTTTTCCTTTTTAAATATATAAGGAGAAGAAATAAAATGTATGACTATGTTTTGCTTCATTTTGCTTTTTCTTTTGATTTTGTTTTTCTTAAAGATAAGGAATTCAATCAGTCACTCTGGGCTTCCTCGTTTTTTTGGAGTTCAATTATGTGGCCCACATTAGCCTGTTTGCACTTTCTCCCTTTCCTACCTCCTTTATTTTTCTGTCTGTCTATCTATCTATCTGTCTATCTGTCTGTCTGTCTGTTTTAGTATCTTTATTATGTAGCCCTGGAAGTCTTATTTGTTCTTATTGAATTATCCAGTAATGGTTGTGCTGTGGATCACACAAAAACACACACACAATTTTTACTTTTGATTATTTTAATAGAAGGAGGTAGATCAATAAATGTTTCTTATCTTTTCTGGTGTTGTTATTGGTAGTGGTGGTGATGGTGGTGGTTGTGAGGCAGCAACAGTGTTTTATTCCTTTTTATTCCTATAAAAGGAAGAAATTAAATATTTGGCTAGGTCAACAGATCTCTCCAACCTTCCTGTTTGTTTTTATTTTTTTATTTTTATTTATTTTTTGCTTTGTTTTGTTTTGTTTTTAATTTTATTTTTTCTACTTTATTTACATTTCAAAGGTTTTCCCCTTTCCAGATCTCCCTTTTAGAACCTCCCTATTCCCTCCCCCCTCCCCTGCCTCTATGGGGGTATTCCCCACCCATCCACCCACCCACTCTCATCTTCCCTCCTTGGCATTCTCCTATACTGGGGAATCTAATACCTTCAGGCCCAAGAGCCTCTCCTCCCCATGATGTCTAACAAGACCCTCCTCTGCCGCATATGAGGCCAGCATCATGGGTCACTCCATGTGTATTCTTTGGTTGGTGGATCAGGCTCCAGGAGAATTAGGGGGTCAGGCCAGGTGCCACTGTTGCTGCCTTTCTGGGGATGCAAACTCCCTCAGCTCCTTCATTCCCTTCTCCAAGTCCTCCATCTGGGACCTCCCACTCTGCCCTACTGTTGCTGTGAAGTGACTCGTGGATATTTCAAACTATTGGGCTAATAACCACTTAACAGTGAGAACATACCATGTTCATTCTTTTGGGACTGTGTTAACTCGATCAGGATGATATTTTCAAGATCCATCCATTTCTCTGAAAATTTCATGAAGTCATTGTTTTTAATTGCTGAGTAGTATTCCATTGTGTAAATGTATCACATTTACTGTATCCATTCCTCTGTTGAGGGACATCTGGGTTGTTTCCAGCTTCTGGCTATTATAAATATGGCTGCTATTAACATAGTGGAACATGTGTTTTTATTACATGTTGGAGCATCTTCTGGGTATATGCCCAGGAGTGGAATAGCTGGGTCTTCAGGTAGTATTATGTTCATTTTTCTGAGGGTCCACCAAACTGATTTCCTGAGAGGTTGTATCAACTTGCATTCCCACCAGCAATGGAGGAGTGTTCCTCTTTCTCCACATCCTCACCAACATCTGCTGTCACCTGAGTTTTTGATCTTAGCCATTCTGACTGGTGTGAGATGAAATCTCAGGGTTGTTTTGATTTGCATTTCCCTGATGACTAAGGATGCTGAACATTTCTTTTGGTGCTTCTTGGCCATTCGAGTTTCCTCAGTTGAGAATTCTCTGTTTAGCTCACTTCCTCATTTTTTGATAAGGTTATTTGGATCTCTGGAGTCTCGCTTCTTGAGTTCTTTGTATACATTGAATATTAGCATTCTATCAGATGTAGGATTGGTAAAGATCTTTTCCCAATCTGTAGGTTGCCGTTTTGCCCTATTTACAGTGTCCTTTGCCTTACAGAAGCTGTGTAATTTCATGAGGTTCCATTTGTTGATTCTTGATCTTAGAGCATAAGCCACTGGTGTTCTGTTCAGGATCTTTTCCCCTGTGCTCCTGTGTTCGAGACTTTTCCCCACTTTCTCTTCTATTAAATTCAGTGTATCTGGTTTTATGTGGAAATCCTTGATCCACTTGGACTTGAGCTTTGTACAGGAAGATAGGAATGGATCAATTCGCAATCTTCTACATGTAGACCACCAGTTAAACCAGCACCATTTGTTGAATATTCTGTCTTTTTTCCACTGTATGGTTTTAGCTCCTTTGTCAAAGATCAAGTGCCCATAAGTGTGTGTGTTCAATTCTGGGTCTTTGATCCTATTCCATTGATCTACCTGCCTGTCACTGTACCAATACCATGCAGTTTTTATCACTACTGCTCTGTAGTATAGCTTGAAGTCAGGGAGGCTGATTTCCCCCAGAAGTCCTTTTATTGTTGAGAATAGTTTTTGCTGTCCTGGGTTTTTTGTTATTCCATATGAATTTGAGAATTGCTCTTTCTAAGTCTATGATGAATTGAGTTGGGATTTTGATGGGGATTGCATTGAATCTGCAGATTGCTTTTGTCAGGATGGCCATTTTAACTATATTAATCCTGCCAATCCATGAGCATGGGAGATCTTTCCATCTTCTGAGGTGGTCTTCAATTTCTTTTTTCAGAGACTTGAAGTTCTTGTCATACAGATCTTTCACTTGTTTGGTTAGAGTCACACCAAGATATTTTATATTGTTTGTGACAATTGTGAAGGGTGTTATTTCCCTAATTTCTTTCTCAGCCTGTTTATCCTTCGAGTATAGGAAGGTTACTGATTTGCTTGAGTTAATTTTGTATCCAGCCACTTTGCTGAAGTTGTTGGTCAGCTGTAGCAGATCTCTGGTGGAGTTTTTCGGGTCACTTAAGTATACCATCATATCATCTGCAAATAGTGATATTTTGATTTCTTCCTTTCCAATTTTTATCTCTTTGACCTCCTTTTGTTGTCTGATTGCTTTAGCTAGAAATTCAAGTACTATATTAAATAGATAGAGAGAAAGAGGGCACCCTTGTCTAGTACCTGATTTTAGTGGGATTGCTTCTAGTTTCTCTCCATTTAATTTGATGTTGGCTACCGGTTTGCTGTATATTGCTTTTACTATGTTTAGGTATGGTCCTTGAATTCCTGATCTTTCCAAGACTTTTATCATGAAGGGATGTTGAACTTTGTCAAATGCTTTTTAGGCATCTAAATAAATGACCATGTGGGTTTTTTCTTTGAGTTTGTTTATGTAGTGGATTACATTGATGGATTTCCAAGTATTGAACCGTCCCTGCATCCCTGGGATGAAGCCTATTGATCATGGTGAATGATCGTTGTGATGTGTTCTTGAATTCGGTTTGTAAGAATTTTATTGAGTATTTTTGCATCAGTATTCATAAGGGAAATTGGTCTGAAGTTTTCTTTTATTGTTGGGCCTTTGTGGGGTTTTGGTATCAGTGTAACAGTGACCTCATAGAATGGATTGGGTAGTGTTCCTTTCGTTTCTATTTTATGGAATAGCTTGAAGAGTATTGGTATCATGTCTTCTTGGAAGGTCTGATAGAATTCTGCAATGAACACATCTGGTCCTGGGCTTTTTTTGGTTGGGAGACTTTTAGTGACTGCTTCTATTTCTTTAGGGGTTATGGGACTGTTTAGATAGTTTGTCTGATCCTGATTTAACTTTGGTAGTTGGTATCTGTCTAGAAACTTGTCCATTTCCTCCAGATTTTCCAATTTTGTTGTGTATAGGCTTTTGTAGTAGGAACTGATAATATTTTTAATTTCCTCAGAGTCTGTTGTTATATCTCCATTTTCATCTCTAATTTGCACACTGTCTCTGTGCCCTCTGGTTAGTTTGGCTAAGGGTTTATCTATCTTGTTAATTTTCTCAAAGAACCAGCTCCTGGTTTTGTTGATTCTTTGTATAGTTCTTTTAGTTTCCACTTGGTTGATTTCAGCCCTTAATTTGATTATTTCTTGCTTTCTACCCCTCTTGGGTGTATTAGCTTCTTCTTCTTCTAGAACTTTCAGGGGTGCTCTTAGGCTGTTAGTATATGCTCTCTCCAGTTTTTTTTGGAGGCATTCAGAGCTATGAGTTTTCCTCTTAACACTGCTTTCATTGTGTCCCATAGGATTGGGTAAGTTGTTCTTTCATTTTCATTAAATTCTAGGAAGTCTTTAATTTACTTCTTTATTTCTTCCTTGACCATGTTATCATTGAGCAGAGCATTGTTCAGCTTCCATGTGTATGTGGGCTTTCTGTTGTTGTTGTTGCCATTCAAGACCAACCTTAATCTGTAGTGATCTGATAGGAGACATGGGATTATTTCAATCTTCTTATATCTGTTGAGGTTTGTTTTGAGACCAATTATATGATCAGTTTTGGAGAAGGTACCATGAGGTGGTGAGAAGAAGGTATATTCTTTTGATGTAGGATGAAATGTTCTATAGATATCTGTTAAATCCATTCGGTTCATAGCATTTGTTAGATTCACTGTGTCTTTGTTTAGTTTATGTTTCCAAGATCTGTCCATTGTTGATAGTGGGGTGTTGAAGTCTCCCACTATTATTGTATGAGGTGCAATATGTGGTTTGAGATTTAGTAGAGTATCTTTTATGAATGTGGGAGCTTTTGCATTCGGGGCCTAGATGTTCAGAATTGAGAATACTTCTTGGTAGATTTTTCCTTTGTTGAGTAAGAAATGTCCTTCTTTATCTTTTTAATGACTTTTGGTTGAAAGTCAATTTTATCCGATATTAGAATGGCTGTTTCTTGGGGCCATTTGCTTGGAAAATTGTTTTCCAGTCCTTTACCCTGAGGTAGTGTTTGTCTTTCACACAGAGGTGCATTTCCTGGATGAAGCAAAATGCTGGGTCCTGTTTATGGATCCAGTCTGTCAGTCTATGTCTTTTTATTGGGGAGTTGAGACCATTGATGTTAAGAGATATTAAAGAATAGTGATTTTTCTTTCCTGTTATTTTTGATGTTGTTTATGTGCTTATCTTCTTTTGAGTTTGTTGAAAGATTATTTTCTTGCTTTTTCTTGAGTGTAGTTTCCCTCCTTGAGTTGGCATTTTCCATGTATTATTCTTTGTAGGGCTGGGTTTGTGGAAACAAACTGTGCAAATTTCGATTTGTCATAGAATATTTTGGTTTTACCATGTATGATTATTGAGGGTTTTGCTGGGTATAGCAGCCTGGGTTGGCATTTGTGTTCTCTTAGAGGCGGTATGAGATCTGCCCAGGATCTTCTATCTTTCATAATCTCTGGTGAGAGGTCTGGTGTAATTCTGATAGGTCTTCCTTTATATGTTACTTGCCCTTTATCCCTTACTGCTTTTAATATTCTTTCCTTGTTTTGCTTATTTGGTGTTTTGACTATAATGTGACATGAGGAATTTCTTTTTTGGTCCAGTCTATTTGGTGTTCTGTAGGCTTCTTGTATATTTATGTTCATCTCTTTCTTCAGGTTAGGGAAATTTTCTTCTATGATTTTGTTGAAGATATATACTGGACCTTTAAGTTGGGAATCTTCACTCTCTTCTTTACTTATTATCCTCAGGTTCTGTCTTCTCATTGCATCCTGGGTATCTTGGATGTTTTGGGTTAGGAGCTTTTTGCATTTTGTGTTTTCTTTGATTGTTGTGTCCATATTTTCTATGGTATCTTCCACACCTGAGATTCTCTCTTCTGTCTCTTGTATTCTGTTGGTGATGCTTCCATCTATTACTCCTGATTTCTTTCCTATGTTCTCTAACTCCAGAGTTGTTTCCCTTTGTGACTTCTTTATTTTTTCTGTTTCTGTTTTTAATTCTGAATGGTTTTGTTCATTTGATTGATTGTGTTCTCCTGTAATTCTTTAAGGGATTTCTGTATGTCTTCTTTAAGGATTTCCAGTTGTTTACCTGTATTCTCTTGTATTTCTTTAAGGGAGTTATATAGTTCCTTCTTAAAGTCTTCTATCATCTTCTTGATAAGTGATTTTAAGTCTGAGTCTTCCTTTTCTGGTGTGTTGGGGTATCCAGGGCTGGCTGTGGTGGGAGAGCTGGGTTCTGGTGAAGCCAAGTAGTCTTGGTTTCTGTTCCTTGTGTTCTTGCCCTTGCCTTTTACCATCTGGTTATCTCTGGTGTTAGCTGGTCTTTCTCTCTCTGACTGGCTTGTCTTTCCTACAGGCCCAGGTGTCAATGTTCCTTGGAGACCAGTTCTCTTTCCTGGCTGTTCCTCAGTCCTTGAGTCTGGAGCCCTGCTTCTGCTGGCTTTTCTGCAGAAGTGGGTGGGTTGCTTTCTCCCTGCACTGGTGGGCAATGGAGGCCTGGTGGCCCAGGCAGAGGTCTCCTACCACAGGTGGAAGCAGACAGACTCTTACCTCCTGGCAGTTCCTCAGTCCCTGTCCCTGTCTTGTTTTTATTTAATCCTCCAGTGATGGTTGTGCTATGGATTTCTCTCTCTCTCTCTCTCTCTCTCTCTCTCTCTCTCTCTCTCTCCGTCTCTCTCATACACTACACACATACACACACACCACACACACACACACACACATACTCACACACACATCACCCTGGGATGGAGGGCCTTGTGGAAGAAGAGGTAGGCATTGGGAAACATGGGCTGAGAGATGGGAGGAAGATGCTAATGAGCCAGAGAATTTGCATATCAAGTCATAATGTTTCTTAAAACTTATAACTGTTCTAACAAAGCATTATTCAATTTATTTTCTCTTTCTATGTCTTTTTACTCCATAGGTGACAAAGACCTTAAAGTCAGAGATCTGAATGATGGAATTGAAGGCTTGAGCCACCATAACTGGCCCTGTAATCTGGAACAAAGGAAGTTGACAGAGGCTGTGGCCAAGTGATGTGAACATTGGTAGCTAAGTGTGTGTGGACTCTGAGATGATGGGCTCCGTGTGTGTGTGTGTGTGTGTGTGTGTGTGTGTACTACATTCACTTCATTTCTTCTATCCAGTGCTATCAGACTTGGTGCAATGTGAACTTGCTTTGTTGAGTCCAACTTAATGGACATTTTTGTAGTTTTGGGTTTTTTTTCCTGTCTACTCACTTGCTTGACATGGTTTCCATTTCTACCCATGCATAGTACCCAGGCTGCCTTGGGAAATCCGAAGGGAAGCCAGAATCAAAGTCTTTTTGGTAAAGCACAGGACTACATACCAGCCAATATGGACTAACTGCCCTTCTTCCCAATGCAAGGATCATCCCATCAGAGAAACGTACCCCTTCTTCTTGACTTACATGTGGTACCTTAAGTACCAACCAGTACACTACCACTCTATACTCTAACACTGTATACTCAATAAAATAAAATAAATGTAGTTTCCAGTTATTTATTTTTTCGAGCTAGCTAAATCCTCCCTCAAGAGCTCCATCCTCCTCTCCATCCACACCACTGAGAAGAATTGGGTCAGAAAGTTTGTGTCTGTCTGTCAATTACTTGAGTATGGCAGGGACCCACAGAGGCCATGAGAAGAATGTTAGTTGTCCTGGAACTGGAAGAGAAACCAGTGCTCTTAATTGCTCAGCTATGGCTCTCCAGTTACAAGTTTTCTGCATGAAATTAGTCATGATTTCAGTGTGAATGTTTTACAACTTACTGTTCTTTGAGGTTTTGTACTGTGACACAGACACACTCCATATTGTTTCAAGTTGGGATGTCCCTGCCTGGAGTCCACCAACAAAACAAAACAATATACACATACCTAGATCTTAAAATTTTTTTATGAGGTTGCAAACATACCCTAACAGAAAGAGGACTTCACTGACTCTGACTCAGCCTCCTGCCAGCTCAACAATTTCAAGGCTGAATCTGGACAACATTTACATGATTTTGTATTTTTAATTAATGCTTAATGTTTAGATAAATAAAGCTTGCACAGAAATCAAGCATCCTAAATTTCTTGGTATGTCTATATCCTCATTTTAATTTTTTTTACAACAACCATAGCTTTGGTTTTAATGAAGCACACACACCATACAGAACCAATAAATTTGTAAGACTTACCTATCAAGTTTACCTGAGGCATAAAGGACTCAGTATCAGGAACAGCCTAAGAGCAGCTATGTGTATTGGAAAGTATAACTAGTATTGATGATGGCTTCCCATAACCATGTAGGTGGCTCCCCCTTTTCTCATCTTCTATAGTCCCACTGGGATAGAATTTCACATTACCTAGAAGTTTGGGAGTGGTTTGATATACAGAAAAGGAACACTTATAGTCAGTAATGTTTTATTCTTTTTTTGGAGGGGGGGACTTTTTTAAATAATAGAAATTGTATTTTCTACACTGTATTCTGATCATAGTTTTCCATCTCAAAGCTCCTCCTAGATCCTCCTCTCCTATGGAAACCAACCACAGGACTGCCACTATGTTTGGTTTATTTACCCAGTTGAGACTCCACTGGACAAAAGCAATATTCCCTTTGCTTGTGGTTATCATTTGGAGGTGACTTCTGTATTAGGGATTTCAGAATTTCTTCCATTTTTCCTTCTTAGAGCTGTGTTTACACCTGTTGCAGTTCCTGTGTTAAGAAAAAAATTAAAGCAGGCAACAATTGCCTGTACACAAAGAGGTTGTTGACTACTCTTTGAAAATAGTACTCTGAAAATTTTCCATAATAAAGCACAAAGGGGACATTATGATAAATTAGGATTGCTTGTGAGTACAGAATATTTTTTTCTTTTCTAGAGAAATTCAACTGGCCATGGTAAGTGCAAAATTTTAATCCCTACATTAGATTTTTTTTCTCTCACTTACAGAACAGCTCTAATTGAAGAATGATATTACAACTAAGAATTATGCTTTCTCTCTCTCTCTCTCTCTCTCTCTCTCTCTCTCTCTCTCTCATCTTCTTTTTGGGATACATCTAAAAAATGGACTGTTTTGTGAGTTAAGCTTAAGGAAAGTCTAGCCCATGTTAGAGCAAATTAGGAAAGACATACCTTCCACCAGCAAATAGTAGCTTAAACAATAAAAATGTGCATCAATTGCTCTGCTTTAGGTGTTCTGTGTTCTCATGTTCATTTTTCTGTCTGTAAATACATGTGTGTGTGTGTGTGTGTGTGTGTGTGTGTGTGTGTGTGTATTCCATATAGTATACTTCAAAACAAGTTCTTGTTTTGATTCTCATTTTATTTCAAGGGAACTCTATAGATCAGAAGAGACTCCTTACTATTTTCCATAGGTAAATTGGATTTACATAACTGTCATCTAGAGGAGAGCAGGCCTAGAGAACAACAGCAACAACAACAACAACAACAACAACAACTACTACTACAAGGCAAAGAACTCAGAAAGAGATGCACTGATCAGTACGTGTCATTTCTTTCCTGTAGACCATGACTCAGAATTCAAAGAAAAGTGAATATTAAGAAAAAAATGGAACAAACTAACTGCCTTGGAGGCTTGATGTTCCCTAGACAGAGATGAGTTAACAATCAGAGAGCCCAATCTAAGTAAGCAGGGTTTTTGTTGTTGTTGTTGTTTTGTGTTGTTTTTTGTTTTTAATTTATTTTTGACACTTTATTTACATTTCAAATGTTTTCCCCTTTCCCTGTCTCCCCTTTGGAAACCCCCATACCATCCTCTCCCCTGCCTCTATGAGGGCATTTCTCCACCCATCCACTCACTCCCATTTTCCCTCCCTGGCATTCCCCTATACTGGGGCATCTAATACTCTCAGACCCAAGGGCCTCTCCTCCTACTGATGGCCAACAGGGTCCTCCTCAGCCACATATGTGGCAAGCACCATGGGTTCCCCCATATACATTCTTTGGTTGGTGGTGAAGGCCCTGGGAGCACCAGGGAGCCTGACCAGTTGACACGGTTGATCCCTACCCATGGGGGTGAAACTCCCACAGATCCTTCAGTCCCTTCTCCAACTTTCCATCTGGGACTCCACATTCAGTCCAATAGTTGCTTTGAATTGAATCATGTGTGTTCTGAACTTTTGGGCTAATATCTGCTTATCAATGAGTACATATTGAGTTTGTTCTCTTGTGACTGAGTTACCTCACTCAAGATGATATTTTCAAGTTCCATCCATTTGCCTATGAATTTCATGATGTCATTGTTTTTAATAGCTGAGTGTAAATGTGTAAATGTACCACATTTTCTGTATCCATTCCTCTGTTCAGGGACATCTGGGTGGTTTCCAGCTTCTGGTTATTATAAAAATGGCTGCTATGAACATAATGGAGCATGTGTCCTTATTATATGTTGGAACATCTTCTGGGTATATGGCCAAGAGTGGTATAGCTGGGTCCTCAGGAAGTATTATCTCCAATTTTCTGAGAATGCACCAGACTGATTTCCAGAGTGGTTGTACCAGGTTGCAATCCCACCAACAATGGAGGTGTGTTCCTCTTTCTCCACATCCTCGCCAGCATCTGTTGTCATCTGAGGTTTTGATCTTAGCCATTCTTACTGGTGTGAGGTGGAATGTCAGTGTTGTTTTGATTTGCATTTCCCTGATGACTAAGTATGTTGAACATTTCTTTAGGTGTTTCTAAGCCCTTCAAGTTTCTTCAGTTAAGAATTCTGTTTAGCTTAATGTTCCACATTTTTTTGATAGGGTTATTTGGTTCTCTGAAGTCTAATTTCTCGAGTTCGTTGTATACATTGGATATTAGCCCTCTATCAGCTGTAGGATTGCTAAACATCCTTTCCCAATCTGTTGGTTGCATCTTCCAGTACTATATTGAACAGATACAGAGAATAGGACAGCTTTGTCTAGTCCCTGATTTTAGTGGGATTGCTTCAGGTTTCTCTCTATTTAGTTTGATGTTGGCTACTGGTTTGGTGTATATAGTTTTTTACTATGTTTAGGTATGGTCCTTGAATTCCTAATCTTTCCAAGATTTTTATCATGAAGGGGTGATGAATCTTTCAAATGCTTTTTCAGCATCTAAATAAATGATGGGGTTTATTTGTTTGAGTTGTTTGTGGGTTTTTTCCTTTGAGTTTGTTTATGTAGTGGATTACATTGATGGATTTCCGGGTATTGAACCATTCCTGCATCCCTGGGATGAAGACTACTTGATTGTGGTTTTGTTGTGTTCTTGGATTCTGTTTGCAAGAATTTTATTGAGTTTTTTTGCATCGATATTCACAAGGAAAATTTGAAGTGTTCTTTCTTTGTTGAGTCTTTGTGAGGTTTTAGTACCAGTGTAACTGTCACCTCATAGAATGAATTGAGTTGTGAGACTTCTGTTCCTATTTTGTGGAATAGTTTGATGAGTATTGATATTAGGTCATCTTTGAAGGTCTAATAGAATTCTGCACTAAACCTATCTGGTCCTGGGCTTTTTCTTTTTTTGTTGGGAGACTTTTAATGACTGTTTCTATTTCTTTACAAGTTATGGAACTTTTTAGATGATTAATGTGATCCTGACTTAAGTTTGGTATTTGGTATCTGTCTAGAAACTTGTGCATTTCATCCAGATTTTCCAATTTTGTTGAGTATAGGCTTTTGTAGTAGGATCTAATAATTTTTTGAATTTCCTCAGAAACTGTTGTTATATCTACCTTTTCATTTCTGATTTTGTTAATTTGTACACTCTCTCTGTGCCCTCTGGTTAGTCTGGCTAAGGGTTTATCTATCTTGTTGATTTTCTCAAAGAACCAGCTCCTGGTTTTGTTGATTCTTTGTATAGTTCTTTTTGTCTCTACTTGGTTGATTTCAGCCCTGAGTTTGATTATTTCTTGCTTTCTACTCCTGTTAGGTGTATTAGTTTCTTTTTGTTCTAGAGCTTTTCAGGAATGCTGTTAAACTGCTTGTGTATGCTCTCTCCAGTTTCTTTTTGGAGGCACTCAGAGTTATGAGTTTTCCTCTTAACACTGTTTTCATTGTGTCCCATAAGTTTGCCTATGTTGTACTTTAATTTTCATTAAATTCTCAAAAGTCTTTAATTTCTTTCTTATTACCTCCTTGACCAAGTTATCTTTGAGTAGAGGGTTGTTCAGCTTCCATGTGTATGTGGGCTTTCTGTTGTTGTTGCCATTGAAGACCAGCCTTAATCCATAGTGATCTGATGGAGGTTATTTCAATCTTCTTATATCTGTTGAGGTTTGATTTGTGACCAATTATTTGGTCAGTTTTGGCAAAGGTACCATGAGGTGCTGACAAGAAGGTATATTCTTTTGATTTAGGATGAAATGTTCTATAGTTATTTGTTAAATCCATTTGGTCCATAACTTCTGTTAGTTTCACTGTGTCTCTGTTTAGTTTGTACTTCCACGATCTGTCTACTGATGAGAGTGGGGTGTTGAATTCTCCCACTATTATTGTGTGAGGTGCAATGTGTGTTTTGAGGTTTAGTAAAGTTTCTTTTATGAATGTGGGTGTCCTTGCATTTGGGGCATAGATGTTCAGAATTGAGAGTTCATCTTGGTAGTTTTTTCCTTTGATGAGTATGAAGTGTCCTTCCTTATCTTTTTTGATGACTTTTGGTTGAACGTCGATTTTATCCAATTTTGGAATGACTACTCCTGCCTGTTTCTTGGAACCATTTGCCTGGAAAATTGTTTTCCATCCCTTTACTCTGAGGTAGTGTTTGTCTTTAACTCTGAAGTATTTTCTGTATGCAGCAAAATGCTGGGTCCTATTTATGTATCCAGTCTATGTTTTTTAATTGTGGAATTGAGTCCATTGATGTTAAGAGATATTAAGGAATAGTGATTGCTGCTTTCTGTTATTTTTGATGTTATTTTTATGTTTGTGTGGCTATCTTCCTTTGAGTTTGTTGAAAGATTACTTTCTTGCTTTTTCTAGGATGTCATTTCCCTCCTTGTGTTGGCGTTCTCCATCTATTATCCTTTGTAGGGCTGGGCTTGTGGAAACATATTGTGTAAATTTGGTTTTGTCATAGAATATCTTGGTTTCACTATCTATTATTAATGAGAGTTTTGCTGGGTATAGCAGCCTGGGCTTTCAGTTGTGTTCTCTTAGACTCTGTATGAGATCTGCCCCAGATCTTCCAACTTTCAAAGTCTCTGATGAGAAGTCTGGTGTAATTCTGATAGGTCTGCCTTAATATGTTACTTGACCTTTTTCCCTTACTGCTTTTAATATTTTTTTCCTTGTCTTGTGTATTTTGTGTTTTAACTATAATGTTATGGGAAGAATTTCTTTTCTGGTCCAATCTATTTGGAGTTCTGTAGGTTTCTTGAATGTTCATGTTCATCTCTCTCTTTAGGTTGGAAAGTTTTCTTCTATAATTTTGTTGAAGATATTACTGGCCCTTTAAGTTGGGAATCTTTACTCTCTTCTATACCTAATATCCTTAGGTTTCATCTTCTCATTTTGTTCTGGATTTCCTGGATGTTTATGGTTAGGAGCTTTTTGCATTTTTCATTTTCTTTGACTGTTGTGTCAATGTTTCTTATGGTATCTTCTGCCCCTGAGATTCTCTCTTCTATTTCTTGTATTCTGTTGGTGATGCTTGCATCTATGACTCCTGATCTATTTCCTAGGTTTTCTAACTCCACTGTTGTCTCCCTTTGTGATTTCTTTGTTGTTTCTATATCCATATTTAGATCCTGGATGTTTTTGTTCATTTCTTTGGCATGTTTGATTGTGTTTTCCTGTAGTTCTGCCTGTTCGTGTTCTCCTTTAATTATTTAAGGGATTTTTGTGTTTCCTCTTTAAGGGTTTCTAGCTGTTTACCTGTGTTCTCTTGTATTTTTTATTAAGGAAGTTGTTTATTTTGGTCTCAAAATCTTCTATCATCCTCATGAGATGTGATTTTAAATCTGAATCTTGCTTTTATGATGTTTTGGGGTATCCAGGCCTCCCTGTGGTGGGAGAACTGTGTTCTAATGATGCCAAGTTGCCTTGGTTTCTGTTGCTTATGTTCTTGCCCTTTCTTTTCACCATCTGGTTATCTCTGGTGTTAGCTGGTCTTGCTTTCCATGACTTTGGCTTGTCCCTCCTGTAAACTTCTGCATGAGTACTCCTTGGAGACCAAACTCTCTCTGAGAGGAGTTTGGGTTTGGAGAGCTGTGGTACAGGGTCAGCTCTGGGGTACACACAGAAACCAGAAGGATTCTGTCCCCAGCTGTTCCTTGTTTCCTGTGTCCTAATGGCTCTGCAAGGGTCCCTCTTGATCTAGGTATTTGAATAGAAATGGTGGTCTTGCCTGTGCTGAAGGTGTATTGGCACTTCTGGGAGACCAGCTCTCTTCTGGCACTATTTGAGTATAGAGCCGTGTGTCACAGGACCAGCTCCCTGGCCACAGAAGGAAACCAGAAGACCAAGCTTCAGTACCTGTGTCCTGAGGATTCAGGCCAGTATCACTGAGCAGTGGTGCTCATCTTTCCTCTACTCATAGGCTTGTCCACCCTCCTGGGAGGCTAGCCTTCTCCTGGTGCTATTTGTCTATGGAGCCCTGTGGCCCAGGCTGTTCTCTTCAGCCACATATGGAAACCAGAAGCCTTCTATCCCTGGCTGCTCCTCAGTCCCTTAGTCCAGAGGGTTCTGGGCAGGTCCCACTGAGTAGAGGTGCTGGCCTTACCCCACTCACAGGCTTGTCCACACTCCTGGGAATCTAGCTTTTTCCAGGCTGAGCAGTGTTGCTTGTCTTACCTCCACTCATGGGCTTGTCCACACTCCTTGGAGACTAACTTTCTCCTGGTGCTATTTGGCTATGGAGCCCTGTGTCCCAGGCTGAGTTCCCCAGCCACAGATGGAAATCAGAAGTGAATGTGCCTGCTTTTCTTTCTTATGGTCAGCAGTTAGAGGTATAAATTTCAGCAGGACACATACACAAGGGTACTGTCCTAGCGCACAGAATAACAATATTTGGTGGCTCTCGGGGGTTGCATTGGAAGAGAAGCATTGATTTCTTTTTCAAAGTTTTCTCTCTCTCTCTCTCTTTCCTACACATGATTATTGAAATCTTTTGAACTGTCTTCCAAAAACCGTGTTGATCATACTTTCATGGTCAACACATCACTTCCATATGCAAAGACACAAAAAGACAGACAGACAGACAGATAGACAAATACACACACAGACACAAGGACACATACACACACAAATACACACACACAGACACACACACACAGAGGTACATTTTAAATGTAATTAAATAGATGGTAAACTAACAGGAAACCAAAAACAAACAAACTATCTGGAATCAACATTGTGCTACCATTCTAGTTTATGTTACATGGTTGATTATATCAACAGAGATGACAGTGAAGTCACATGGTTGCTTCCATCTTGGTGGGGTCACCAGAGAGAGACTATTACTGCCACTCAAATGGTGACTTAAATCTTGGTGAGGTTTATGTACAATAAATTCAAAGATTGAGAAATTAAAAACAAAAACTTTCTGGGTTAAAGAAGGGAAGAAAGGAAGGAAGGAAGGAAGAAAGGAAGAAAGAAAGATTAAAGAAAGAAAGGCAGCATGGTGATGCATGCCTTTAATCTTAGCACTGGGGAGGTAGAGGGAGAGTCAGGACTTAAGAGACCAGTGTAGTATGATTTGGAAATTTGTAGAGAGACTGTCTCTAAGAAAAAAAGAATACAGGAAGATATCTATCCATATCTACATACATGCATGTATGGTGGGTCAGAGGGGAAAGCTGCTGGCTATTAAGCACTAGGTAAAATATTAAGACCTAGATGGCATGTTAAGGCCTAGGTAAAATTTTAAGACCTAGATAATATTAGTTAAGGGTTAGCTAACTCTTACCTGGCTAGCCTACCATTTTGTCCTGTTACTAATATTATAAGAAAACATTCCCCTAAGATATTTATGCTGTGTGTTTCTAACCTGGATAACATCACAAACATCATGACCTAGAAGCAAGTTGGGGAGGAAAGGGTTTATTCAGCTTACACTTCCAATTGCTATTCATCACCGAAAGAAGTCAGGACTGGAACTCAAGCAGGTAAGGAAGCAAGAGCTGATGCAGAGGCCATGGAGGGATGTTTCTTACTGGCTTGCTTCCCCTGGCTTGATCAGCAGGTTTTCTTATAGAGCCCAAGACTACCAGCCCACAGATGGTACCACCACAAGGGGCCCTCCCACCCTTGATCACTAATTGAGAAAGTACCTTACAGCTGGGTCTCATGGAGGCATTTTCTCAACTGAAACTCCTTTCTCTATGATAACTCCAGCTCATGTCAAGTTGACACAAAATCAGCCAATACACCATTACTAGGAAATATTCTCATTCACAAGTTGATTCCATATTTTGTTAGGTTCTTTGTCCTTGGAAACCAATCAGGATAGAAGTCAGTTGAACTGCTTTGTATAGTTACCCACAATAAGCTTGTACCTGGAACGACTACCCAGTAGCATTTCCTGCACTCGTGTATAAGCTTTTATGGTAAATATTTGTTTTTATAAGCTGTCCTGGGGATAGACCTCAACATAGGAGACATACCTGCACCAATATAAAAAGCTATGTAGAATGAAACTTCCATTTTGAGTAAGTTTTCAGTAAAGTGTGTGTTACCAAGACCTCACTGGGAACTGACAGCCTACTAGGAAGAATGAGATGTGTACATGGGTAAATGATATCCTGTTTAGCAAGTTAAGGCATGAATGTTACATGAAGAGAGTCTCCTGCCATAGTTGAATACCCCAACTAATGGCAGAAGGATATGTGTAAAACAAAAACATGTTCCTAACAAAATCCCCTATCCCTAAACCCAGAGTGATGGAATACCTTGGTAAAGATGTTGGTGGATTTTAGGAATAAAATTTCTGTAGACCATAACTCAAAGTCAGAGTTCAGCTGCAGAACCTGATAGCTAAGTCCTAGGGTGTATGCAGTTCTGGACTCAATTTTGGCCAACATACATGACAACCTGCTTTTATGATTTATTCTCTCTCTCTCTCTCTCTCTCTCTCTCTCTCTCTCTCTCTCTCTCTCTGTGTGTGTATTTGTGGTGGTTCCCTGCCTGCCTATCTGCCTTCCAGCCAGATAGCCTGCCTTCATACCTGTTTGCCTTTTTGTCTGTGAACAATATGCATTTCTTATGCATTCCGATTCAGATGAAGGGGTCAGGTCTGCTGAAATTAAAGTTATGGATAGCTGTCAGCTCCTTGTTGCCTCCCCTGTAGTTGGTGGGAATTGAACCTATGAAAGACAGAAACATAACATGCATGTACGAAACAAGGCTACGGTAAACTTCTGGGATCTGTTTTAGTGTTACAGAATTGTTGCAGTAGATCTTCAACCTCAATAAGACTGTGCAAGGAAAAACACAACTCAATTAAAATGAATAGAAGCTGCATGCATAGACTGAGCAGATAAAACACTACACCACTACATTCTCCATCTATAAAATTCCTTGCTACTTGTGGTTCCTTTAGTCCACATGCTTCTGCACCATCTTCCTTCTACCTTTTCTTCTGTCCTCCTCTCTCTTCTTCCTCTCCTTGTATATACTCTCCTTGTCTCTCCTTCCCTCTCTAAAACTTCCAGCTCCACCTTTCCCTTCCACTTCCCAATCATAGGCATTGGCTTTTATTTTACCAGTTAAAAATGGGAGAAGGTTCACATGAAGTCACCTGAATATGCAATTCGCTCCTTGTCCAAGGCAGCCCCTTTGGGGGAAGCAGAATTTGCATCAAAATACAAGCAGCACTAGGGCAATCCACAGCATCCCCCCCCCTTTTCCCAATTAAAATGCTCTTTTCTCTCTGATATAAATTGAGCAAAACAATTAACATTCTATAATTTACAAAGTATAAGATACTCTTAACACCCAGTTCATCACTTTTGTTGATTAGATAAAGCACACTACCATCTATCCTAACTTAAAATGCTTATAATTCTACACCTGAATTAAGTTCTGGTTTTAGGTTTTATACCATGTGATGTGAAAACCATCCTCTCAAATCTATATCATTATTCTCAATGCTAAACAGCTTGGGTTGGCTATGAGACTACAAACAGTCTTCATCACTGTCAGAAATCTGAGAACAACTAATATCTGAAAATATAAGGAGCACAAAACATAGCATCCAAATTTAGTCAATTTGTAGGGACCACTGATCACATGAATAGTTACTCATTCCTTAACATGTTGCAGCATCAGTCTTCAGCCTTCTGGCCCAGGATCATCTGACAGACCTTTGTAATGCAGAAATTTGAAGGACTGATTACTCTGTCTTGGCAGAGATTATCAGTTGAATGCTCTGCATAGTGTGTCCTTTTTCTGGACAGTATTTTGTCTGTAGATGAATTGATTCAATTCTTGCCTTGTGGCTGTCTCACCACAACTGGAGCAACACCATTGATACTCAATTTCTTCTTTGAATCCAAGAAAGGGGTACTGTCAGGAGCAGAAATGTCTCTAGGTAACTGATCTTTAATAAAGAAATGGCCATAAACATCATATTGTGTGGACTTCTGATGCTTTTGAAGACTATCTATATAAGCAAAGCATTCCTGAACTGTTAAGCATTGACTACTCTCAGCTATTTCTAATTGAAACATCTCAAAAACATTCTTTTGATTAACTCAGAACCATGAGTTTGTTCTCTGGCCCTTAGGTCATATTGCTTAACTATCTAAAATCAGTTTGTAATAACAGTTATAGAAGGACTGTGTCTAAGCCTTGTATTTTGAAATGTGCTGTAAAGGTACAATGCCTACAAGAATCCCAATTTTTATATTAATAAAGACATTCATATCAATGAAGTCCTTAAATTTGTATCAGATAAATTCTCTACCAATACTAGAGATTATATTTTATAATATAAATAATTATAATTTCAACTTTGCATCAATTGTAAAGATTTCTACAAATGTAAGATATAGCTATGAAATGTTTCATTTAAGAGTAAATTTGATAATATTTCCCTATTTGTCTATTTCTCTAACTTCTATAATATTACTATATACCCCCTTTTCTCTTCCACCTCCTCCCCTTTACCTAAGAAAGAAGGATAGAGAAGAGGAAAGGAAAGGTAGAAATCTCTGAGTTTAAGCTCTCTAGTTCCCTTCCTGTCCAAAGCTACATTTGTACAGTATCCCTTAAAATGACAACATATCTATAATTCATAAAATATCCAGAACCATCCACCCCAACAGAAGGAACAGGGATGATGATCTTCTTTTGTCTGCTTCCAACTGAATTGGAGCAAAGAATTCCCTTCTTGGGGCCCAAAGGGAAATAGGAAAATTGGCTTTGTCAACAGAGAGCTAGCCTACATCATTTGCTTTACAGTCACTATGTACTGAGAAAGTTCATTGCTTAGCTGACATCTTGACTATGACAGTCTGAAAGGTTGGATAGGCAAGCTTGATGTTTTGGAAAAGTTCTGGAACCAAGTCTTTAAAAGAAGCCGCTTCAAATGTAGTTGAGGTAGAATCAAACACGAAGCTGGAATGGAAGGGCCCAGAATCTCAGCATCCCAGAATGTGAATTTTGTCAGGACTGTATTTCTCTTTCTTCATCCTGCAGGATACAAAACTTACAAGTAAAATGTAGTTCTGTAAAGACATTTACATGGAGCATGAAGGGTGCACAGATTGGTTAATGAAGACCAATATAGAAAGATGACTGCTTTTCTTTAGAGGCTAGTTTGTTCACATAATCAAGCTGCAATATAACTCTGGATACATGCCATCTTAAAGGATGGTATGTAAAAACAAGACATGAGAAATTTGTACCCAATAAGTGTTATTAAGTGTTATTGGCTGTGTATAGATATTTTAGTCTTAGCAGGCTCCTGAGCTGTCTCCATACACAGAGACATAAAGATCACCACATATATATCACCTATTTTGTTGATTGTGTTAGTCTCCCATTTCTTCTCTGTTACCAAGGTCTTTAGGAGGTCTTCCTCTGTCAGCTCAGTCAGTAGAGTATGAGACTCTTAATCTCAAGGCAATGGGTTTATGCCTCACTTTGGGTACCTATTTGGTGCAGTAAATATCCAACCCCAATAAGCCCATGCAAGGAAAACACAACCCAATTGTCTTAGTGTTCTTATTTCTGCACATACATCATTACTGCAAGTAAGGGAGGAAAGGGTTTATTCAGCTTACACTTCCACATTGCTGTTCATCACCAAAGGAAGTCAGGACTGGAACTCAAGCAGGTCAGGAAGCAGGAACTGGTTCAGACCCATGGAGGAATGTTGCTTATTGGCTTGCTTCCCCTGGATTGCTCAGCTTGCCTTTTTATAGAACCCAAGACTACCAGTCCTGTGATGGTACCAGTCACAAGCCCCCAACTCCACCAAGATCACTAATTGAAAGTGTCTTACAGCTGGATCTCATGGGCACATTTTCTCAACTGATGATCCTTTCTCTGTGATAACTCTAGCTTGTGTCAAGTTGACACACAAAAACAGCCAGTACACCAATTAATATGAATAGAAGCTGTATGCCTAGATTGGCAGATACAGTTCAAAATCCTTGCTACTTGTGGTTCCTTCAGGCCACATGCTTCTGCTCCATCTTCCTTCCACCTCCAATTCTTTTGTCTTCCTCTCGCTCCTTCTCTTCTCTTTGTCTCTCTTTCCCTCTCTAAAACTTCCAGCTCCATGTTTCCCTTCCACTGCCCAATCACAGGCTTTAGTCTTTATTTTACCTATAGACAATGGGGAGAAGTTTCATATGAAGTCACCTGAGTATGTGATTTGTTCCTCATTCAAGGCACACCCTCTGGGGGAAGCAGAATTAGCATAAAATACAAACAGCATCAGGATAGTCTACAACACAGAATTATGTCTGAGGAGCCTCCTAGTGACATGAAACAAAAGCATATGTTTTTGCTAGTTTTCCCATTTTGTCTTAAAAATACTTGATTATCTAAAAGGTATACAGATCAAAGAAAACATATTTCATCAAAATACTTAAATATAAATGAGTAATTGTTACCACCACAAACAGCAAAATGCTGTGAGGAACAACAACAAAAGAGCATATTGGGACTATACATTCCTTGTGCCCTTGATCCATGGCCACTTTCATTATTTTTAGCATTCAAGTATAGGTTCAGAATCCATAACATCTGTATCTATAACTTCAGTGAAATGGCTTCTGGTATAGTAATTTGTTCTGGTTCCTGAATCACAAAGCTTCTCTAGTTTACACTGCTACAACTTTCCTCAATTTCTCAACCAGAGTCAGATGAAGGAGACATGCATAGAATGCTGTTGACATTGTTTAATGCCCCCTCTCTGGCATGTGTGTTCCCATGGCCTATGTAATGCCCACCACAGATTTGTGTTTCAGAGATCTTACTTATTTTTTTTTTTGAGGCTTCAGTCACCACTAGGTCATACTTCTAGAAGAAGAAAAAGAAGAGAGAGAAGGAGAGGGATGGGGAGGGAGAGGGGAGGGGAAGGGGGAGAAGGAGGAGGAGGAGGAGGAGAAGGAGGAGGAGGAGGAGAAGAAGAGGAAAAAGAAGAAGAAGAAGAAGAAGAAGAAGAAGAAGAAGAAGAAGAAGAAGAAGAAGAAGAAGAAGATCCAAGTAAGCAAGTAAACAAACAAGTGTAATAGAACCACTGGATTCACTACAGTAGAGTACATATCTAACCTGTGTGGTAGGTGTAATCTCTCAGTTCAAAGTATGTCTGACCTACAGAAAGTGTTCTAGAATAATTAATAATTTTGTGCTTATATTTATTTTTAACTATTTAATCTCTGTCAGTCATTCTTTTTGTCTATCTCTCTGTCAAGGTTTCACAGAGAAAATGTGAAATGACACCATAAACCCCATTTGTCTCCATTTAAGGACTGCATTTGTCTCTGTTAAGGATTAGGCCTAATTTCAAAAGAGGTCATAAGATACCAGCTCTATGAACAAACCATAATCCAGAAGAGATTGTAAAAGCCCCACCCAAAGAACAGCCTAGGAATAATTTAAAAAATGGTGAAATATCTTATCTCAGACTGGGTCATCTGAACTGGCCTATTTCATCACATGATTGAACGTTCATGACATAGGACTGCAGATCAGCAACCACCTGTGAGACTTTAGCACCTACCAATGAAATTTCAGATTGCCTAATCCCTCTAAAGTTCACCTGGAACCCTATAAGAAATCCTGTGTGCCCTTATCTGGGGTCACCATTTAGAAAATGGTTGACCCCCAATTGCTAGTTGTTTCTGGAGAATAAATCCTCCTTGTTTTTGCATACTATGTGCATCTGGGGTGTTTCAGGGATTTTCAGACCCTTACATTTTGTGTATTGGCTGGGAAAGGTGTGGGTCCCTCTCAACTCGATAGTAGAGCATGCTTTGGAGATCAATCGGCTCTCCCACAATCATTGATTTGGGGTGCACCTCAGTGTACTGCATTTATTTTGTCTTTGTCATGTTTTGAGTAGTCTTTTGTCTTATTCATTGTGGGGTGATTTATTTTCTTTTTGTCTGCCCAACCTGGAGGCCAATGGAGGTAGAACAGATGTTTAGGCAACCACATTCTGGCCAGGGGGATGGGGTAGCAGAAGGAACCTCCACAGCCCCAATCATTTGGAGACCAAGAGCTCCATTCTGACTGAGGTTCTGGTGGAACCTAATAGGTTTTTCCCAGATGGGGGTCTACTCCAGGGATAGGTCACTATCTCTGGACTCCTTCCAGTTGGAGTCAGAGAATCTGACACAGACTTTGCTGTAGAATGGCAGGGACCTTTTGTTTGGCAGAGCCCATTTTTGGGAAAGGCTGCCATCACCTTCCTTTTGGTTTCTTTCTTGGAACCCTGTAGGCTTACTTTCCAGTTTCTGTGCTTGTGTTTTATTTGATCTTTTTTATTTTCTTGAGAAGTATCACAGGTCAGACCACCAGCTCTTCCCCATTGGACCTAGTCCAGTCACATGTCAAGGACTTCAGAGGCTGGTGAGGAATTTGGGCTTACCTGCACAGTAGGGAAGACTGACTGGTTTTTGCAGGAATGAATGGCCAGCTTTCAGTGTGGGATGGCCAGCAGGAGGCATTTTCCATCTTCCTACAATCTCTGATGAAGTTCCATATATCACTGTTTGGCAATAGCTGATAAAGAGTCCCTTTATCTGGCTAAGACCTCTCCTACCACCTAACCCAGTGATTTTACAGGTCAAGGAGCTGAGAAAGAATTGTAAGTCATTGGCTCTGGAGTTAAACTTCTTCCCGCCAGCTTGTTACTCTATCCTGGTGCACAACCATCCCTTGCAAATGGCAGATGCTGATCCAGGCCCTGGGGAAGCATGAGGGAACAAAGCTAGCCCTCCACACACAAACGCATGCACCATAAGGCAGGCAGATTTCACCATAATTGCTCTGCCTGGCAGGCGACTGCATCCCCTGCTGGACTCGGCAGACAGTACATAACACACATCCACTTTTCCACTAGTGATTTGTACAGCTGGGAGACAACAGAATCCCAAATTTTCAGAGAACCACTCTGCCTTCTATAGAATAATTAGAGAGAGTAGGCTCTCTAATTATCCCACTTGGGATGATTTCCAGCAGCTCTTGCAGGTCCTCTTCAGGACCAAGGAATGAGGATAGGTGACAGTGGCAGCCTGGAAACTGGTTCTGGGTGCAAATACCAAGCCCACCATTGTACAAACCAGTATTGTTTTTGCTTTTCCCTTGGTCTGTATTGACAGGGATACTATAAACCATATGGGTTAGGAGAGGTTAAATGTATATTGCCAGATTCTTATGAGAGGTCTCCAGGAGGCTACTAGAAGGACCAAAAATTTGTCTTAGATAAGACAAGTTATACAAGGTTAAGAGGAGTGTCCAGGATCATTTTCTATAGGTTGCTGGAAGCCTATAACACCTATATGCTTCTGGACCCAGAGGTGAGACAAAATCATTCTGCTGTGAACCTGGAATTCATCAACCAGGCAGCAACAGACATCTACTGAAAACTCCAGTGTGTGCAAGGCCTCTCTAAGAAATTGGAAGTCATGGGACAAGGGTGGCCAGCTTGCCTATGTATTGTGGCAGCCACTGATTTGTTGGACAAGGAGGTAGATAAAATCTCCACTGCATAAGAACTGATTAAAACCATTCCTCATGCCATCGTCAGAGTATTCAACTTTCTCACAGACTGCTGAATATATAATGCCTGGCTGGTGCATTATCAGTCCTTGCTAGTAAACCCACCATGCATTAAATACCACCCCACTTCTGCCTCCAACCCAGCTACTTTCCTCCCAGACCTGGATCTGGGCATTTTGATGACTGCTCAATAGTGCTGAGCCACATCCAAACCTGAGGCTAGACCTGACATTCCCTGGCTGGATGAGGAAACGATTGACTTCACAGATGTTAGCAGTTTTGTGCAAGGTGGAACTAGGTATGTGGGTGTGGAAGTGAAGTCTGTTGACTCTTCAATGTGGGCTTCAGGCCTACATCCTGTGAATTTGGCTCAAAAAGCTGAATTAGTTTCTTTGACTTAGATCCTAAAACTGACAAAGGGCAAAATTTCTAGCATCTGGATAGACAGCTGATTTGTCTTTGCTCATGTTCTTGGACTCATATATAAAGAAAAGGGTATACTCAGAATGGAGGGAGTAAAAAATGAGGACAGATTTTTGTCCCTATTAGAGGCACTATAGCTGCCCCTCAATGTAGCTATCATTCACTGTCCAAGACATCTAAAGGCTATGGATGAGAGGACAAGAGAAAAAAGACTAGGTGATAAGGCTGCAAAAAAATTGCCTTAGATTTCACAGCTAAAGCTGTAATAATAGCTTTAGTCCCACCAGAGCTGTCCCCAACTCCAACAAAATAGAGACTGCCACCATGGTAGCCAAGAAGCTGCTCAATGACATCATCTCTATGTATAGACTACCCTCATTGCTTGGGTCTGACCATGGACTGGTCATCATCTTTCAGGTAACACAGTTACTTGTTAAGATATTGGGGACAGATTGAAAACTACATTGATTGAGTTCAGGGCAAGAAGAAAGGATAAACTGGACCCTAAAGGAGACCTTAACTATATTAACTCTTGAAACTGGTGACACCTGGGTAACCCTTCTTCCTATGCCTTATATATGGCTAGGAACACCTCTTAAATTTCAGGATTGACCCCTTTTGAGATCCTGTATGGAGTCTTCCTCCCCTCATTCCTAAACTCCAGTCTAAAATTTTTTGTAGAATATGACTTCTAGAAGTTCCAGGAGGGGGTGCAGGTTCTTCATAGGATGCGAAACCAAATAAGTCCAAACATCTGCCAAATCTGTAAGTCTGCACCCCCTCCTAATCCCCTTTGCTTTGAGCCAGGTGTCATGGTCTGGATTAAGAGTCATAACCACCAGAACCTTGAGCCTCATTGGAAAGGCCCATACACAGTGATCCTGACAATGTGCATGGCCAATTCTGGTGTTCTGATTCTGAGAGGATGCTTTGGTCCCAGCTTCCAAGCACAGTTTCTGTGGACCTTTGGAGCCTTTTTATTTTCCATGAAGGAGTCTCTTGGTCACCAGGGCTAGGTCTCTGGATTTTGGAGGCAGAGAAGAATCAGTGGCCAGGCATTCTAGCATGGCACTTTTTATCTATATCTACTTCTAGTTATAAGGTAGACCAGTTGTTCCTTTGAGTTCTGGTTCTTTAGTTAATGGGGAAATTTGGGGGACACTGAACCAGGTATGAGTTTCAGGTATTCTGTGTGGCCTATGAATTTACTCCCTGTACCTGTTATTGCTTTGATTTTTGTAATCTGTCCATACTGTACCTAGAGATATAAGCTGACATGCTGTTCCAAAGGCTGCACCAGAGAGGAAGATCAGTCCCATGCGATACACACCCTCCTCAGCCCTAGGAAGAAAGAACAACTGCTTTCAACCAGCCATGGAAATGCTGCCGAGAAAGGGAGTGAAGCAATAACATACAGTCTGAGCATACAGTACCCACTACACATAGCATATCTGCATTACAGGAATGGCCAAAGCAGGGATGTCAGCAGGAGGAATGTCTGTGGCAGCAGACACTGGAGATGGATGGGACTGGGTGCCTATTTCTGCCCTTCCATTACCAATTCCACAGGTACTCAATGTGGGAAGTACCCTGCACACCACCATTGTTGGGAGTGTGCAGTACCATTTCCCACCATAACGAGAACCCACACCTCTGCACACCTGAAGGAAGACACATCTGCCCTGAGTAATCCCTCCTCAAATTCAGAGTGGGGAGATGTGGATTGTGGTAGATAAAAGAGCAAGTGCTTGCTCCACCAAAGACAGTAGTGGAGTGGGGATGCCCTCAACCAAAGCCATGTGCAAACTGTATTTGGAATAGGCCCTATGGGTACCATCCATGAGAATACCCTTGGCACTATAGTACACCCATTCCTTGGATACCTGGATGTCCCGCGCTACCGTCTCGCCAGCAAGAACGACGCGGCACACAAAGGATCCTTCTGCAGTAAAGCTTTAATGCATCTTGAGAGGGAGAGCATAAGCTTGCCAAGAATGGAGACTCCGAACAACAGAACACCCGTCCCTTATATAGGTCACAGCGCTCGCATGGGACATGGAGCTTCCCCATTGGCTCCCGCACATCAGGCCAGATGACGCCACGAGAGGGGCTGAGACTCTGAGGTGGAAAATTACCAGGTACATGCGCACTAGCCTGTTTACAACTTGTCCTCGGCCGGATGTAGGCACCATCTTGTAATGGCGAATGTGGGTGCGACTCGGGCGGCTCCCCACATCTCCCCCTTTTCATTTCTGTAAGCAAAGTAGGACACTCTTAAGAAGGTGGAGACAGAGGTCAAATCCCCTGACCAAAGGTTGGGCCTTGTGTCCCGCGCTACCGTCTCGCCAGCAAGAACGACGCGGCACACATAGGATCCTTCTGCAGTAAAGCTTTAATGCATCTTGAGAGGGAGAGCATAAGCTTGCCACGAGTGGAGACCCCGAACAATAGAACACCTGTCCCTTATAGAGGCCACAGCGCTTGCCTGGGACATGGAGCTTCCCCATTGGCTCCCCGCACATCAGGCCAGATGACGCCATGAGAGAGGCTGAGACTCTGAGGTGGAAAATTACCAGGTGCATGCGCACTAGCCTGTTTACAACTTGTCCTCGGCCGGATGTAGGCGCCATCTTGTAATGGCGAATGTGGGTGCGACTCGGGCGGCTCCCCACAGCCTTGTACAGGAGACGACCCTTAAGCTCATGCGTGCCCGAAGTCTTCCTGACCCACCCAGTGCCGTTTTTTAGAGGGAGGAAAACTAGGGCACTCAACCCTCATGTAGATGACATATCTCCCAAGGCGGCCCACAATGATGACCGCCTTGTGCGATGCTTTGCTCGACATCCCTCAAGAGCTGCTCAGACCAAACACTCTACCCGGTGCAATGAGACTAGACTCGCGGGTGTGCAAGAACTGGCTGGCTGGCGACCTACTGCTATTGCTTAAGCATGGACAGCCAAACACCGGCCGAGGCTCCTTGTTCTAAGGCAACAAGCGCCTGCACAATGACCATCTTGTCTCTTTTAGTCTGGGCCCTGAGTTTGCAGATGAGCCATAGGAGCAACACCAACCCACAGCAGAGCGCTGCTCCAAACAATCCCACCCCCACCCATTCCTTGAAATAAGAAATTGCCGAAGAAATCCATGAAGAGAGGCCCTCGGTCAAGGACAGGTCAAGACGGGTAGAGTTGATCTGAATGATTGCTGTCCGCAGTTCTCACAGGGTTTCATCAAATTTAAGGGTCCAATTATGTAACATATACTGTGAAAGACTTTTAGACAGATTAGCTGCTTTTGTAAATCTGTCATATTGTATGGAAGTAACACAGAGTCCTGGCAACTTTTGTTCACAGCCCTGTCGGGGGGACAGTTTTTTCCCATTTTGTCTTCAATCTCTCCCTCGTCCTTAGACTTACAAGGAGGTCCTTTTTCCTTGCTGAGATCTCTTTCCTTTTGGGTACCCATCCTCTCACTCCGTTCGGATTCTGACATGGTGTCCTGGACCCTTTCAAGGGTGATTTGCCCCTCCTTTACAGCATCTACACAGGCCTCATCTTGTAAGCAGTTTTTAATTAATTTCCATACTGCCTTTACACCATTGCGGAGGTCCCCTTCCTCATGTTTATGGTCGAGATCCCTCCCAAGCTTATTCCAGGATGCTAAAGTGAGAGACCCCGAGCAGGCATACCAAGGGGTCACCCGGTCCACCTCCTTAACAGAATTCTTAAGTGTCGCGTGGCCCAGCTTAATGTCACGCTGCTTAAGCAAACCTTCCTAGGCGGTAACCGCAGACTGCGAGGAGCCCATGACTACGGCGAATGCCCACGGCTGATGTGCGCCCGTCTTATGGCGTTCCTCAAAGTGAAAATAAACACACGGCTCCGCAAGCCGGGAGCGTAGTCCTTGGTGCTGCCGCTTATCTACATCGTTCTGACCGCACCTTTAACAGTGGCGACGGTGTACACAGCAATACAAAGACAGTAAAGCCAAAATGAGGGCACTTAACACAATTAGCAAGGCTTCAACAGCGTCAGACCAAAAAAGGGGCAATCCCAAGTCAAGACCCAGGGTCAACATGCCTTTCCGAACCTACCTCCCTGCAGTTCTGAATCCTCCCTGTTTCCAGGGGGTCTCCAAAGGTGCTGACGATGACAGAGTTCCCGGGTTTCGGCACCAGATGTCCCTTGCTACTGTCTCTCCAGCAAGAACGATGCGGCACACAAAGGATCCTTCTGCAGTAAAGCTTTAATGCATCTTGAGAGGGAGAGCATAAGCTTGCCAAGAATGGAGACTCCGAACAACAGAACACCCGTCTCTTATATAGGTCACAGCGCTCGCATGGGACGTGGAGCTTCCCCATTGGTTCCCGCACATCAGGCCAGATGATGCCACGAGAGGGGCTGAGACTCTGAGGTGGAAAATTACCAGGTACATGCGCACTAGCCTGTTTACAACTTGTCCTCGGCCGGATGTAGGCGCCATCTTGTAATGGCGAATGTGGGTGCGACTTGGGCGGCTCCCCTCACCTGGAGAAGTCTACTTTTTCTCACAGAGGGTGGGAAGGATGCAACCCAAGGAGCCCCAGGCTACAACAACCAAAATCTAGCTCCATGAATGATCTGTGGGGAGTGAGAAGACCTGCAAGGGAGATGAGGACATATGTGTAGTAAGGCCTTTCCTTCAAGAGTATTCTAAGCATCCTCAGAGACTGGTCGCCACCCATGAGAGTCAGGCCTCTCCAAATTCCTGGCAGAACAAGGAACATTAGAGCAAAAGGTTATTTAAGGCCTTTTAAGAAAATGATGGGCTAGATAGATGACTCAGTGGTTAATAGCACTGATTACTCTTCGAAAGGTCCTGAGTTCAATTCTCAGCAACCACATGGTGGCTCCCAAACATCAGCAATGTGATCTGATGCTCTGTTTTGATATATTTGAAGACAGCTACTGTGTACTCATATACAGAAAACAAATAAATATATCTTAAAAAAAAATAAGAAAAAGGTGAGCCACAACCACTTAGCACCACCCTACATGCAGTCCTAAAGGGGAATTCAGCAATATAAAGTGGGCACTGAACAACAAAGCTCTCTACTTTTAGACAATGGACAATGCCAGAGCCTCTTGTACAGTACTTTCTATTGACCCTCTCAGGCTTATTGTACAAACCCAATGAAGTGACTGTAAGAAAATACACATAGCAATATGGAGCACAGGTGGCATGCCCAGGAACATTGATCCACTGTTCTGGGAGGTTGAATCTTGATGCTACATTTTTCTCTTTCTCAGTTTCCACTTTTTCAACCCACATGATATGTTGATCTTATGTCTTTTTCTGTCTTTCCTGCTGAGAGGTTTCCTGCTCTGTCACAGATCCACAGGACAGGAGATGGGAAAGGCTTCATTCCTTGAACCTATTGCAGTGCCCTATGCATGCTCCAAGCTTGGACCAATGTGAAAGTGAAGGGGGAATTATCCCTCCTCAATATGCAGCCCTGCCCTTCAAAGGGTTCACTGGCTCCTGTTCTTAGGTCACATTCACCTTCTGCCTCATTCCCTTCGGATGGATGGTGCCTCTCCTTTTTGCTGTAGATCTTGATATCTCTGATGGACACTGCTCACATCTGAGGTCCTGCCCCATACCCCCATGTTCACAGTAAGCTGTGCTCTTCTGGAACTGCAACCTCAGATCAGATGTGGAGACCTGTTGAAGTTAAACATATTTTTCAGCAGAGGAAAAGAAACTAACAAGGATTCACTCAATAATGACTGGTGAATAGGGAAGAGCATAGTGTGAGAAATGTGACATAAGGAAGACACAATCCCAGGAAGTGCTCATTGTGAAGCCAAGTCCTGTTCGAGGCCCGACCCATGGATGGTGAGAAGCTTGTAGGGGCAGGTTGGGCCCGTGTCTTCTCAGAATTTGATTACTTGGGAATGTAGCCCAAAGTGGGTGGTAAAATCCATTAAAAGCTAAATACTAGCCCAGGACCAAAAGTCAATAAGTACTACCTGTAGGGAAAATTGAAAAGAACTTTGAGGAGAGAGTTCAAGAGGACCTGAGACCATTAAGAGAATAACAATCAGCTCTAAGACTTTGATGAAAGAAATTGGGCACAAAGCTGGGCTAGATGTACACTGTGTCTGGAGAAGGTACCACTGCAACTCCCATGTTCCCAGAGACACCCCGTTTATGCCCAGGCCTGCCTCCCCACTCTCCATTTGGCCCCTTCATATTCCTCATCATCTCTTGCAGCAGTCCACCAGCTATGGATGAATTGGGTCTAACTGAAAGCAGAGCTGGAAATGAAAAGGGATGGGGTGCAAGAAAAGAATGAAGCCAAGACAAAAAGTATTAATCAAGGTCTATTCAGCCTGCTCAAAGATGGGGGAAGTGCAAAATACCCCCCCCCCACTTTTTTTTTTTGTTTGTTTGTTTGTATGTTTTATTTTTAAATATGATCTGGACAGGGGAACAAGATTTACTTGTTTTCCATAATCCTGTCTAGG
>JADRCH010000093.1:22417-33642 GCA_019843965.1 Rhynchomys soricoides | reverse complement strand
TTCTTCTTCTTCTTCTTCTTCTTCTTCTTCTTCTTCTTCTTCTTCTTCTTCTTCTTCTTCTTCTGTCTTCTTCTGGAAGTGTGATCTAGTGGACACTGAAGCCTCAACACAAAAAATAAGTAAGATCCCTGAAACACAAACATGTGGTGGGCATTGCATAGGCCATGGGAACACACATGCCAGAGGGGGTGCATTAAACAATTTCAACAGCATTATATGCATGTCTCCTTCATCTGACTCTAGATGAGAAATTGAGGAAAGTTGCAGCAGTGGAAACTATAGAAGCTTTGTGAGTCAGGGATCAGAATGAGTTACTATACCAGGATATTTCATTAAAGTTAGAAGTTAGGGATTCTGAACCTATCCTTGAATGCTAAAAATAATGAAAGTGGCCATGGAACAAGGGCTCAAAGAATGTACCATCCCAATATGCTTTTTTGTTGTTCCTCACAGTATTTTGTTGTTTGTGGTGGTGGCAATTCCTCATTTATATATATGTATCTTGATGAAATGTTTTCTTTGGAGACAACCAAGTATTTTTAAGATGAAATGGGAAAACTAGCAAAAGCATGTATGTTTTTGTTTCATGTCACTAGGAGGCTCCTCAGACAATTCTGTGTTGTAGATTTCCCAGCTGCTGTTTGTATTTTGATGCTAATTCTGCTTCCTCCAGAGGGTGTGCCTTGAATGAAGAGTGAGTCACATACTCAGGTGACTTCATGTGAACCTTCTCTACATTTTTTACTGATAAAATAAAGACTAAAGCTTGTGATTGTGCAGTGGAAGGGGAAGGTGGAGCTGGAAGTTTTAGAGAGGGAAGGAAAGATAAGGAGAGGAGGGGAAGGAGAGAGAGAGGAGAAAAGAAGAGGAGGTGGAAGGAAGATGGAGCTGTGGCCTGAAGGAACCACAAGCAGCAAGGGTTTTCACAGATGGGTAATGTAGTGATGTAATGTTTATCTGTCCAATCTAGGTGTGCAGATTCTATTCTTATTAATTGATGTACTTGCTGGTTTTGTGTGTCAACTTGATACAAGCTGGAGTTGTCACAGAGAAAGGATCATCAGTTGATAAAATGCCTTCATGAGATCAAGCTGTAAGGCATTTTCTCAATTAGTGATCAAGGAGGAAGGCTTGTGACTGGTACCATCCCTGGGCTGGTAGGCTTGGGGGCTCTATAAGAAGGCAAACTGAGCAAGCCAGGGGAAGTAAGCCAGTAAGAAACATCCCTCCATGGATATGCATCAGCTCCTGCTTCCTGACTTGCTTGGGTTCCAGTCCTGACTTCCTATGGTGATGAACAGCAAAGTAGAAACATAAGCTGAATAAAACCCCTTTCCCCTAACTTGCTTCTTGGGCATGATGTTTGTGCAGGAAAAGAAACCTTGATTAAGACAATTGGGTTTTGTTTTCCTTGCATGGGCTTATTGGGGTTGGAGAGTTACCGTACCAAATTGGTGCCCAAAGTGGGGCATAAACCCATGACCCTGAGATTAACAGTCTGACAAAGGAAAACCTCCTGAAGACCTTGGTAACAAAGAAGAAAAGGGAGACTAACACAATCAACAAAATAGGTGTATATATGTGGTGATCTTTATGTCTGTATATAGAGACAGCTCAGGAACCTGCTAAGCCACAAATTTATCAGGTACAAATTTCTCATGACTTTTTATTACATACCATCCTTTAAGATGGCATGTATCCAAAGTTATATTGCAGCTTGATTATGTGATCAAACTAACCTCTGAAGAAAGGCAGTCATCTTTCTATATCGGTCTTCATTAACCAATCTGTGCACCCTGCAAGCTCCATGTGAATTTCTTTGCAGGACTATATTTTGCTTGTAAGTTTTGTATCCTGCAGGATGAAAGAAGAGAAATACAGTCCTCACAAGATTCATATTCTGGGATGCTGAGATTCTGGGCCCTTCCATTCCAGCTTCGTGTTTGATTCTACCTCAACTACATTTGAAGTGGCTTCTTTTAAAGACTTGATTCCAGAACTTTTCCAGAACATCAAGCTTGCCTATCCTGCCTTTCAGACTGTCATAGTCAAGATGTCAGCTAAGCAATGAACTTTCTCAATACATAGTGACTGTAAAGCAAATGATGTAGGCTAGCTCTCCGTTGACAAAGCCAATTTTCCTATTTCCCTTTGGGCCCCAAGAAGAGAATTCTTTGCTCCAATTCAGCTGGAAGCAGACAAAAGAAGATCATCATCCCTGTTCCTTCTGTTGGGGTGGATGGTTCTGGATATTTTATGAATTATAGATATGTTGTCATTTTAAGGGATACTGTACAAATGTAGCTTTGGGTAGGAGGAAACTAGAGAGCTTAAACTCAGAGATTTCTACCTTTCCTTTCCTCTTCTCTATCCTTCTTTCTGAGGTAAAGGAGAGGGGGTGGAAGAGAAAAGGGGGTATATAGTAATATTATAGAAGTTAGAGAAATAGACAAATAGGGATATATTATCAAATTTACTCTTAAACAAAACATTTCATAGCTATATCTTACATTGGTAGAAATCTTTACAATTGATGTAAAGTTGAAATTATAATCTCTTACATTGGTACAGAATTTATTTGATACAAATTTAAGGACTTCATTGGTATGAATTTCTTTATTAATATAAAAATTGGGATTAATATTGTTACTCTCTTGTAGGCATTATACCTATACAGCACATTTCAGAATACAAGGTTTAGACCCAGTCCTTCTATAACTGCTACTACAAACTGATTTTAGATAGTTAAGCAATACGACTTAAGGGCCAGAGAACAAACTCATGGTTCTGAGTTAATTAAAAGAATGTTTTTGAGATATTTCAATTAGAAATGTCTGAGAGTAGTCAACACTTAACAGTTCAGGAATGCTTTGCTTAGATAGATAGTCTTCAAAAGTATCAGAAGTCCACAGAATATGACATTTATGACCATTTCTTTATTAAAGGTCAGTTACCTAGAGACCTCTTTGCTCCTGACAGTACCACTTTCTTGGACTCAAAGAAGAAACTGAGCATCAATGAAGTTGCTCCAGTTGTGGTGAGACAGCTACTAGGCAAGAGTTGAGTCAATTCATCTACAGACAAAATACTGTCCAGAAAAAGGACACACTATGCAGAGCAGTTAACTGATAATCTCTGTCAAGACAGAGTAATCAGTCCTTCAAAATTCTGCATTACAAATGTCTGTCAGATGATCCTGGGCCAGAAGGCTTAAGACTGATGCTCCAACATTTTGAGGAATGAGGATCTATCCTGGTGATCATAGGTCTCTATAAATTGGCTAAGTTTGGATGCTATGTTTTGTGCTCCTTATATTTTCAGGTAATATTAGTTGTTCTCAGATTTCTGATGGAGTTGAAGACTGCTTGTAGTATCATAGCCAACCCAAGCTGTTTAACACCGAGAACAATGACATAGATTTGAGAGGATGGTTTTCAGATGGTATACCATCTAAAACCAGGACATACTTGAGGTATAGAATTGTAAGCCTTTTAAGTTAGGATAGATGGTAGAATGCTGATTAGATAATAATCAACAAAACTGATGAACTGGGTGTTAAGAGTATCTTAAACTTTATAAATTGTAATTGTTTTGCTCAATTTATATTTGAGAGTAAAGAGCATTTTAATTGGACAAAAAGGGGAAATGCTGTGGATTGCCCTAGCGCTGTTTTTATTTTGATGCAAATTCTGCTTCCCCTAGATGGGCTGCTTTGTACAAGGAGTGAATTACATACTCAGATGACTTCTTGTGAACCTTCTCCCATGTTTAACAGGTAAAATAAAGGCTAATGCCTATGATTGAGCAGTGGTAGGGAAAGGTAGAGCTGGAAGATTTAGAGAGGGAAGGAGAGATAAGGAGAGGAGAGACAAGGAGAGGAAGGAGAGAGAAGAGGACAGAAGAAAAGGAGGTAGAAGAAAGATGGAACAGAAGCATGTGGACTAAAGGAACCACAAGTACCATGGAATTTTATAGATGACGAATGTAGTGGTGCAGTGCTGTATCTGCTCAGTCTAGGCATGCAGCTACTATTCATTTTAATTGAGTTGCATTTTCCTTGCATGTGCTTATTGGGGTTGAAGATTTACTGTAACAATTCTGTAACACTAAAACAGATCAAAGAAATTTACCGTATCCTGGTTTTGCTCATGCATGTCATGTTTCTGTCTTTCATAGTTTCAATTCCCACCAATTATAGGGGAGGAAACAGGGAGCTGACAGCTATCCATAACTTTAATTTCAGCAGATCTGACCCCTTCATTTGAATCTGAATGCATCAGAAATGCATATGGTTCACAAATGAAAAGACAGACAGGAATGCAGGCAGGCAGGTTGGCAGGAAGGCAGACAAGCAGACAGGCAACCAACACACACACACACACACACACACACACTAAATCATAAAAGCAGGTTGTCATGTATGTTGGCCAGAATTGGGTCCAGGACTGCATATACCTTAAGACTTATGTATCAGAGCCACAATTCAGGCTCTGCATCTGAACTCTGTCTTTGAGTTACAAATCTACAGGTATTATGCCTAAAATCCACAAACATCTTTACCAAGGTATTCCATCACTCTGGGTTTAGGGATAGGGAATTTTGTTAGGAACATGTTTTTGTTTTACACATATCCTTCTGCCATTAGTTGGGGTATTCAACTATGGTAGGAGCCTTTCCTTGTGTAACATTCATGTCTTAATTTGCTAAACAGGTTACCAGTTACCCATGTACACATCTCATTCTTCCAAGTAGGCTGTCAGTTCCCAGTGAGGTCTTGGTAACATACACTTTACTCAAAACTTACTCAAAATGGAAGGTTCATTCTACATAACTTTTTATATTGGTGCAGGTATGTCTCCTGTGTTAAGGTCTATCCCCAGGACAGCTTATAAAAACAAACATTTACCATGAAAGCTTATACACAAGTTGAGGAAATGCTACTGGGTAGTCGCTCCAGGTACAAGCATATTGTGGGTAACTATACAACAAAGCGGTTCAACTGACTTCTATCTTGATTGGTTTCCAAGGACAAAGAACCTAACAAAATATGGAATCAATTTGCAAATGAGAATGTCTCCTAGTAACGGCATAAATAACTTATAAGAAATTTTCCTTATAATATAAGTAACAGCATAAAATGGTAGGCTAGCCAGGTAAGAGTTACTTAGCCCCTAACTAATATTATCTAGGTCTTAATGTCTTAATATTTTACCTAGTGTTTAATAGCCAGCAGCTTTGCCCTCTTAGCCACCATACATGCATGTATGAATACATAGATATCTTTCTGTATTCATTTGCTTCTTAGAGACAGTCTCTTCACAAAATTCCAAATCATACTACAAATCCCTCTAACTCCCCAGTGCTAAGATCAAAGGCATGCATCATCATGCTGCCTTCTCTCTCTCTCTCTTCCTTCTTTCTTTTCTTTCTTTCTTCCTTCCTTTCTTTATTTCCTTCTTTTTTTTTTTAATTTCCTTTTGTAGCTTTATTATTCTTTTTTTGGACAGTCTCTTAAGACATAGTATGTATTGCATGTAGTTTTGTGCTACCCACCTTTACCTCTGGGAGGTGACAGAGCTACCAACCTCCGTCTAGCTTCCCTTGAATCTGTGGATAAAAGACACACACAGCAGTTCCTTCTGAACTTGCCTTCTTGGCACACTTGTTGGGTCTTTCCTTCTTTCAATCCAGGAAGTTTTTGTTTTTAATTTCTCAATCTGTGAATTTATGGTACATAAACCTCACCAAGATTTAAGCCACCCTTTGAGTGGCTTATTCTCTTATTCTCTGGTGACCCCACCAAGATGGAAGCAACCGTGTGACTTCACTGCCATCTCAGTTGATATAACCAACCATGTAGCATAAACCAGAATGGCAGCACAATGCTCATTCCAGACAGTTTCTTTGTTTTTAGTTTCCTGTTAGTTTACTGTCTGTTTAATTTTATTTAAAAGGTATCCATGTGTGTGTGTGTGTGTGTGTGTGTGTGTGTGTGTGTGTGAAGTTGTGGGAACTTATCTGAGATCAGGTACATGTATGTGTTTGAATGATAGTGCAGGCTTTTTATGGAGGTGAGCAGCAGGGAGGAGGAGGTTTTGTGTGTCATTTAAACTCAGTGAAAGTTTTGGTGCAACAAAGGCAGATCCATGCCATTCAGTTCTCATTATTTGTTTAATGTATGTATACATGTATGTACATATGTATGTATGTATGGAGTTACTTTGTTTTTATTTATTTAAAACAGGATTTCTTGGGAAAGGGTTCCATCTTTCAGGCAGACTTTGATTTCAGAGATTTGACTCACTATGCCTCCACAATGATGGGATAAAGGGAATGCACCGCCACACCCAGTTTGGCTTCCTTTTCCTTCTTAACTCCAGGAAGGTTTCTAGCTTTTCATTTCTCATACTTTCTCTCCTCTTCTCTTCCTCTCTCTCTCTCTTTCTCTTTCTCTCTCTCTCTCTCTCCTACACATGTTTATTGAAATCTTTTGAACTCTGTTCTAGAAAGTGTATGGCTCATACATTCATGGTCCATACATGTATGGATCATACATACATACATGCATCATTAGATAAACAGATACACACACTCATACACACACACACACACACAGAGAGAGAGAGAGAGAGATTGACATAGAAGCAACATTCCTCCCCCAGCAAAATGCAAGTCCCTCATTGTTAAGCAGTCAATAAGTCCAGGGCTCTCTGATTCTGGAGAGCAACTCCTGATAAGGAGGTTAACTGGCTTTGAAGAGACTCAAGGCTGTCCACAGTTGAAGCCATTGCTTGATCAAACATGTCCTGGAAGTCACTGGCCAGATGTTGTATTTGGAGAAGGGCTGCTCCAGCAGTTCCTGTTGTACCCAGTGAGACAGCAAGGCCTAGTTCAATGAGTAAAGGGATAAAGATCTCTCTCTTCTTTCAGCTTTCTCCCATCTGCAGAGCAAGTTCTTCAGGTTTGTAGAGATAAACCTGGGGAACAATTATTATGGAGGTGCAGGAGCCTTGAAAAGAGGGGTTAATACAGGCACCAGTGGTGTCTTTGCACCAGAGGAGGGCAGGAGGGTTAACACACACTGATTTGGTGATGGTAATATCATGGACACATGTAAGATGAGGTTTTGAAGAGGGCCCTACAAGGCAAAGAGGGAGGCACAGGTCAAAAAGAGGAATGTCCTGTGCTTTCCTTGTGGGTAGGGGTCCCTGGAGGTTGTGAAGGGAAATGTTAATGGGAACAGCTGCTGATAGTGGTCGGGAGAGAGAAGCACAGAAAAAGCATTGGGAGGAGTTGGGATGGGTGGTTAAGGGAAGGAGGTCAGGCATACTGGATGTACTGCAGCCAGGAGAGGGTAGCTCGTAAATTCTTCTGAGACTGATTTTCCTGTCGGATAATATTAGCATGGCTAAAGGCTGATCTGGAGGCAAGAACAAACTCATGGGAGATATGCAGGTCAGCTACTGGGTATTTGGCATAGCCACTGGGGTAAAGTTTACCCATGACTCCATTCATTCCAGGGAACACTGATGGAAAGCTGAAAATGAGTTTTAAGGTTGGCAAGTATGGTGCCACTGAAACTGGTGGATTCCATTCTGCAGTTCCAATATCTGTAACCTTGATATGTGGAGACCTACTGATGACATTCACCTGTGTTTTGGTAGGGAAAGCAGAGAAAAGGCCTGGAGATAGTGGAGATGGAGTCTGGGTGTAGAGGAATCTCAATCCTGGTTTGACATCCTTCAAATCTACAGTCTTGGGTACCTATAACTTTGTTGTGTCCATTGTAGTTTTCCCTAGTGTAGAATCTCTGGTGGTAGGTATTGGGAAGGTTAGGGAGAGGCTGGGCAGTAGCAGAGTTAGCATGAATGACAAAAACAGCCAAGAGAACAGAGGAAAGGGGGGCTTGTGGAGGGCACATGGCCTAGGCAACAGTTTCAGGTCATGGATGTCCTTCCAAGAGATCTTGTTGTTTTTCTGGTTGTAGCAATTCCTCTGCCTCCTCCTCCTTTTATGTCCCTGATCTGCCAGCAAGAGGTGCATCATCTTCTTGGTTGGTGGGGTGATGTCAGACATTTCTGGCAGGAGCCCAGATAGGCTTAGGATGGTCCTGTGGGAAAGTACAAGCAAAACCCTTCCTGGTAGTAAGGAAGGAGTCTGGTTCCTTCCAAATTCCACCCAAAGGATCTCGACATCATACTAGGATTGAGGGGGTTAATTTTGGTGTGTGCCAATGGAAGGAGATAGGAGGGTATTTGGAGCTTTTGTAGATGTTAAATATGTTTAGGGTAGTCAGAGCCATCATTAATTGCACATTAGGGGGATAAGTGGTTGTCTTTTGTTTTAGGAGTTGGGCCTTTAGGGTTTGATGCATTCTTTCTATTATTCCTTGACCCTGAGGGGTGTGGGGAATTCCTGTATGATGGGCAATTTCCCAGCATGTGCAGAAGGTTTTGAATTGAGAGCTGGTAAAGGCAGGGCCATTATCAGTTTTTATCTATTGAGGAATGCCAATGATGGCAAAAGTGGAAAGCATATGGTAAATTAACCTTTTTGAGTTTTCACCGGTTTGGGCTGTAGCCCATATAAAATGGAAAATGTATCTACGGTGACAAAAACATATTTTTGTCTACCAAATTGGGGAATATTGGTGACATCAATTTGCCATAAGGCATTGGACTTAAGGCCTCAGAGATTGGTGCCTATCATTTGTAAAGCTGGGATGGTAATGAAAGATGCACAAGAGGAACATGTTTTTATTATCCTTTGGAGTTGAGCAAGAGGGATGTGGGGGAAGCAGGCATGAAGCCACTTTATATTTGTGTGTATGTGTGTGTGTGTGTGTGTGTGTGTGTGTGTGTGTGTGTATGAAATTGGTCTGCTTGTTCAGTGGAGGCCATGAATATCCCTGTTGAGGCAGTTTGGTCAGTGAGTGCTTTTCCCTCAGATATAGGACCTGGTAAGGAACAGTGAGATCGGACATGCTGTAGGAGGATGGAGACCTGTATAAGTAGAGGGGAAAGTGGGTTGGCATCTAGAGTTTTAGTCCAGTCAGAGAAACATAGTGAGTTCCAGGAGTAAACAGACTGGAAAACCAGGGAGAGAGAGAGAGAGAGAGAGAGAGAGAGAGAGAGAGAGAGAGAATTGAAATTTAGCAGGAGTCAATACTGGTGTCAACTTGCTGTTCTCTGAGCCTCCTATAAGCATAAAATTTGTCTGAGTGTCTTCAGGAGTTTTTGGAACACACACACACACACACACACACACACACAGACAAAACACTTAATTTTCTTTTTTAACCAGTGAATTCCCTGCAGAGGACACATAGATATTTGAAACAACTTCAAAGCCTTCCATGCATCTCTTCTTCTTCTGACTATGCAGGTGAGACTGAGGAAAGAAGGAGCAGTGGATGGTACAGATGCTGAGAGTCAGGGATCAGAATGACTTACTACATCAGTAACTATTTTGCTGAAAATATAAATTTAGTGGTTACAGAATTTGACCCCATCCTTGCTTGCTGAAAGCAATGGTAGTGGCCATAGATCAAGGGTGTGATTAATTTTCAAATTCCAATGTTTTTTTTGTTGTTGTTGCTGTTGTTCCTCATGTGAAGAATGTTGCAAGCTAACCTTCCTTTCTCTATTAAGTTCTCTGTCTTTAGGAATGCTTAATCCCCTATATAAACTGAGTTCACAGTAGAAAACAGGCTTTTGTGAGAAGCATGGTCCTGGCTGTGTATGATGGTGCTGAGGTAGACACAACAGGGAAAGGAAAGCAGGGTCTTAAGATAGGTTGGTCTATCCAGCTACCCTTACCTGACTGACTTCCTGCTTTGTAAACGTTTGTATTCTTTCTCCTTTGCTTGCTCTATCTCTCATTAAATTCCAGATGCTTGAACTTCCTGCCTTGAGAGCACAAGAACCCAGATTAGTGGTGGGTGATGAGCAGAGAAATCCTCCTTATAACATTTGTGCACTGTCTTATAGGCTCTCAGCTTTTGCCTGACTATTCTGGGATGTAGGGGAAGTTCAGAATCTCTCCTCCTCTTACTTACTGCTCCCCTCATGTGGACAACAGATTGACATAGCTAGCACTTTCCAATGTATGTACTCTGGCCATTGGGGACATCCTAGATCTTCCTTTTCCACCATTAGACTCTCCACATTTTTGCCTTTCTCTAACAAACAAGGTCTCAGTTGAGAATCTTCATTGAGTTCCCAATATTCTAGCTCATTGCATCTGATAAGTGGCTGACCCTTGGGAAGAGGAAAGAAAGAAAGCTCGCTGGCCAGGTAATGGCAATATGGGCCTGTGAAGGCAGAGCAGGCAAAGTTAGTCCCACCAAGCCCTCTGTTTATTATCAGCATCCTCTCTGTCTCTGTCTGTCTGTCTGTCTGTCTCTGTTTCTCGTTCTCTCTATTTCTGAATCTCTCTCTCTCTCTCTCTCTCTCTCTCTCTCTCTCTCTCTGTCTATCTGTCTGTCTCTCTGTCTTTGTTCAATTAAGGAGAAAATGTCAGGCCAGTGTTTGCCCATGCTCTATAGCCAGGCCACCCCAGTACTGCCTTCCCTTGTTTCTTAATTTGTTTGCTTTATATCAGGTTAATATATATTTCCTTATTTTTCACATCATTTCTTTAGTTGAATCAGGAGACACCACATAGTCCTGGAGATCATTACATAGATCAGGATTGCTTCAAGCTCACAGAGTGCTATCTGCCTCTGCCTCTTGAGTGACAAGATTAAAGGTGTGCAGCACCACACCTAGCTTCTGTTCATTGTATATGTAGTTTAATTTCAAAATTTATTCATGTCTGAGGGACAAAGATAGAGAGAGAAATGGAGAGAGAGAGAGAGAGAGAGAGAAAGGGAGAGAGAATTTTGTAGATCATACTTTAATTTCTTCAGTAATTGTGTGGTTGGCCACCATCTGTTTAAGATGAAGCATAATTGCAGTAAGTATATAAAACCTGCTTACTTAGACTGGGCTCTCTGATTGTTATCTCATCTCTGTCTTTTAAAACTTAAACTGGGGAACAAAATCAAGCCTCCAAAACAGTTTGTTTGTTCCATTTTTTTCTTAATATTCACATTTCTTTGAATTCTGATTCATGGTCTACAGGAAAGGAATGACACAAACTGATCAATGCATCACCTTCTGAGTTCTTTGCCTAGTAGTAGTAGTAGTAGTAGTAGTAGTAGTAGTAGTAGTAGTAGTAGTAGT